>JAOBAS010000020.1:24250566-24276568 GCA_025311575.1 Elanoides forficatus
GAAGTGTAACTTCCACCATTGCTTATCTATCTGAAATAGAAGTTTCTTAAAGAAACTGGGAATTATTAAACTAAAGTGACATTTTGACCTGTAGGGCTTTTCTGCCTCCCCCCCTCCCCCCAAGCAAACACTGTAATTAAACACTTATCTGTATAGAGGTTGATATTCCTCCCTGTTTCCTTGAGAGATGTGTTAATGCTTTCCATTCTTTTTGAAATGAGTTCATAAATATGAGTGGCAGAATTAGCTGCTTTAAATCAAAGGTGTTTAGGCTTTACATCTGGCACAAGCAAACCATATTTTTCCATGGTCAGACTTTGTTGTGAGTCTATAGGCAAAGTTAAGGTTACGGTATGGCTTTCCTTACTTGACAGGCTCAGAGCAGAACGAGTAGCTACATTATTCAGACTTGAAACTCACTTTCAGATTGCAGCCTAAATGCACACAAAAGAAAGAATTCCACAAAAGTGTTGATTGAGAATTTCTGGACACAAAATATGTTCTAGCAAACCACTGCTGATTCAGAAAAAACCAGCTGTAACTCAAATAAATCATTTTGTGGTTTGAATCAAGCATTTTTCATCCCTTTATTCAGCATGTAGCACGCAGATTAATGGATATGCTTCAGTAACTTCGACAGTGTGTGTTCACTGAACAATTGGACCACCAAACAAGGGCTTCTTCGGTCTATTCTCACATCAATGAGACACTCAAAAGAGTTCCAGATTACTCCTTTCTCCAACTCCACTCACAAGAGTTCGCTCTGAGTTGTAGACATTTATCTGACATGACTGATAAATTTGGGCAATTATTCTCCCTCTCTCTGGAGATCCACTTTGGCCCTTGCAACTGTAGATCAATTGAATAATATTATAAGACACAGTGTGCATGGACAGCTAGAAGAATCAATGTAGTAAAAGAGGTTTAAAAGCTCTTCAGTCAGTTGGAAGTAGAGAGTAGAGCTGGCAACACTTTCAGTTAGGGAGGTATCTACATTTCTCGGTACAAGCTTAGACTTTGATTTCCATAATTGCATACATAAAACTACATTCATGCAACATGTGTGAACAACTGCTACTGTAATTGCACACACAGGCAGGTTACCTACCCACTTCTTTGTTCCTGCAGTTTCTGCATATATTTGGCAGTTATGGTCGTTGGGTAGGCAGTTTTGGAAATCTGGCAGATGTTGCAGTTATTCAAGCATTAAGTCCTACCATTGAAGACCCAGAAGCATAACCTCATCCAGGAAAAATCAAAGGAAAAGTACCTTTTTCCTGATTCTCCTAAGTTGTTAACTGCAGCACAAAGAGGACCATATATTGAAGCTGACCCCGTACTTCAAGTGTGTTCCAGGAGGGATCTCGAAACTAAAGATGGAAAGGAGAATCTGAAGGGTATCTGAAGCAGCCACGCAGCAGGCAGCAAGTGTCTGGCCAGGAAAGCACTCATGGCATCTCTAGGGCACAAAGGCACAAAACCTCCAACCATTTCCATGTTGTCAGGATTCTGCAGGTGCCAGATTGGACTCCTGAGGTGCTGAAAGACTTTGACACTCTAGTCATCCCACAACAAAGGTGAAGTTGAGGGTCAAAGCTGAAATACAGCTCACTATCTCTAGGTCTGTATGAATTTGACAGCACACTAGCTAGCTACGCTAAATAAAAGATTCTCTTATCTAAAGGATTTCACAGCATACTCCTTGCTACCTTTAATGTCATGCCAATTCACTCAAAATTCAAGCATTAGTATAAAACCAACTCAAAATATCCTGTCACAGCTATAGGGTTTTTTGTTCATTTAGTTGGGGGAGGGTTTATTTGGTTTGGGGTGGGGGTTGTTTGGTTGCTTCGGTTTGTTTATTGTAGGGTTTTTTGGTGTTTGGGGTTTTTTTCATCTCCATCAAACTTGCACAAACCTCAGACATCTTGATTTATTTACCTGACAACAAGTTGCATAATCAGAAATTTGCCTTGAAAATTGCTTGTCAAACTTACAAATTGGAAAATGGGAACTGTGTAACTGACTGGGAGGAGTATCAAGTACTAATCATACCACTTATTATGGCTTTATATTGCCCCACCAATAAATTTTTTAACATGGAATATGGAAAAAGATAGCCCGTGTTCAGAGGTCAGAGCTCCCACAACGTAGCCTGTTCCTGTCTTGTTGCAGCTCTAATCACCAGTGGAAAAGTGCAGAGCGCTGAATAATGAACGTGTTGAGAAAAATAATGAGTGCCGAGGAAAGCCAGAATTCAAAGATGTTTTCCTGATGCAAATGAATTGATGCTGTAATATATAAGCATGGTCAGAGCAGGCACTTTTTTTGATGGAAAGGCTTGGTCACTACAATAATTCCCACCAATTTTATGGACTTCTGAGTAGATCCTACACCATCATTCTTGCTTTACACTGTATTTGAAGGGTGAGTCAATACAGAAGTAGCCAACTTAATTAGCTCATCGACTATCAAGGAAATCTGCATTGCTGTTCAGCCACACAAGTATTCTCCTACTGAACTGGCAACATATAGAAAATCCAGCAGCCAAGAGCTAAACTTTTTACTAGAAGGTCACGAAGCATTTTGCAAACTAAGCAAGGACACCGCAAGAATATTTTAACATGTATTTATGTGTCCTTCCATGTCAGCTAAACTCCTAGAAGCTGAAGAAATACACAACAACCTCTACTCACGTAAGGTTCTCAAGGAGCAGCTTCCAAATAGTGCTAAGTAGTATTATGTCATCAAAAGGCAGACCTGCTAGGAGACACAGCACTCAATGTCACAGGCCCAAATCTCGCTTAGAATGGTGTTCGTCGCAAACTAAATTTCCACAGCAAGCACAAAAGTTCCACACATTAGTTTCAATGAGAACTCACTGTTCATTTGTCAGATATACTGCAAACACTACTTAACAAGTCTTACCAAAAAAAAAAAAAAAAAAGGCATCTTAAATGAACCTTTAAGATTTAAAAATTGCCTCTATCATATCTTCAAATCTAAGGATGCCCTGCTCATCCCACTTTCCCAATGCACAGTCCTAATTTGTTCGCTCGTGCTTCTGAGCTAGATACCAAAATAATTCCTACAGTGAAGGGTAGCAGACTCCCACCTAGCTCTCACCAGTCTTCAGTTTTTTCCCAAACTATGTATCTGCCTGCAAGCAAAGTTAGTTGTTTTCTGAAACTGCCTCAGTATGGTTGTACCTTCAGATCTTTTAAAGCAAATTTACAGATATTAATAGACCACAAAACAATCTAGTCCAAATTAGATTAGAAAATGAGTAAATTAGCCAAGCAGTTATGCAAACTTCATATCGTACAATACATGCACAGTGCCACATGCAGGAGTTTCTCTCAAAGACAGATACAGGCATTCGTAAATAATCTAAATATCAAAGAAAAAGTTACAGACTGCCACGATTACTCAGGTTCTTCACGTAAGACTTTCAATATTTGCCAAAAGAGTCTCAAAGAATAATTTACCCTGCAACAGATCTGTAGAGGTCATCTATTTCAACTTCTCAACCCTGTACAAATTGCTAAAATGGGACTGTATGCGCCATGCATATTTAGATGCACCCTGTTCAAATTTTCAGGGGCCATTGACACACTTAATTGAACAGTAACTGAAGTTCGCCTTCAACAAAGTTTCTTGAAGTCTTTTCAAAGCAACAAATAGTAAAAATTTTCAAGGCAATGTGAGCAATAATCCAAGAAAATAGCTATCTGGGATTGAGAGCTGGTGCTCTGACAGTAAGGCAATAAATTCAGATTAAGGTTTGATTCCTGCTCCACACTGCTGACTTTGACCTTCAGCAAATTGATTTCATTCTCTTAGCCTCAGATGCTTATTCTTTCCTCTCCTTCCCCTGTAAGGGAAAAGATGGGTTTAGTTTGTGAATTTTTTTGGAGAGAAATTGTCTCATTTATTTTTATACAATAGACTCTGCTCTAAAATGCAGCTAAGTATTAACATGTTCTATATTACTATATGGTAAATACAGATAATATTTCTAATTCAGTAGATATATATTATGCTTTTCACCACAGACATCAATTACAAGTAGCAACTAGATTATGTATACTCTACAATACCCCAGGGCCATAAAAACTACAGGCACTGTGGTGCCTGGAAACCAGGAATTTTTTTCCCTACCTGTGAAGCAATCAAGAATCATTCATTCAAAATTCATTCTAATTATAGACCTTTAAGGTGGGGAGGGGGTGGTGAATTACACATTTTTTCATTTGACACAGGAGGTATGATATTCAGTCAACTCAGTCATGGAATAAGTGCTCTTTCAGACACATCCAGACTTTCGTATTATAAATAAACAAACATTACAAACCTCCAGGCACACTAGCAGTCACTACAACTATTCTGCTTAATTGCTGGTGACCAAAAAAAAAAAAAAGAAAATTTATGTAGAGCACCTTGGAATCCACTGCATTTTCATAGACTAGACTCTTCCTCTTGACTGTACCACAGCATACAGTAGCAATTATGTAACTTCAAGTATGTTGTTTTAAACTTTCTTTTTGAAACTGAGGCCAGACCTTGGCTAATGACTTCTGTCAATTGCTTAGTACTGCTAAACACCTTTTTCCATCTATGAGTTTCCTTTGTTCATCTTGTAGCTCTGGTTCGAAGTATGCATACAAGAACCTTCCTTTCTTTTTCTAGCACTTCATCTAATGAGTAGCACAAGTAAAATTTCCTTTTTTTTTTTCCCTCTAAACAGGTGTTAGGGTTAAACAAAAAAGCTTATTATGTTTAAAGATGCTGCAAATAGCTGAAGTCTTATCGAACTAAGCAGCATTCTAATCCACCAGTTCTCAACACTATTCAATGCAGATATTTATACTCCTCCTAAAATAATGAAAATCTATAAAAAAAGCTAATTAGCTTTGTGTGAATCTCCTCACTGCATGAATAGCTTGGGCAGGTAATTAACACTGGCATTTTATTTTACCTTAGTCCTACTCCTAACAGAGACTCAAAAGTTCTTATTGGCAGATCCTGCATCTTAGTGTTTGCTCAGCTAGAGTCCCACAGCTTCGTCAGAAAAGTGTGTGTGTCAGGGGTTACTTTTTGTTTGTGTTGAACAGAGCTACGATCCTCTGCATGCATACATTAGCAGCAGGATTCCAGGAGTCTTCCCTGGATTTAAGTTTATTCTGTTACATCACTTCTTACTGTAGATACTTGACAGCTCTGTAGCCATTTAGCAGTTTTCCATCTTAAAGCACATGTTAGAATGTGGACTGCTTTGGGAAGTCATTTGTGTTCATCATTTGGGACTCAGGAGAAAAAAAAATTTAAAAAGAGAAAGTAAGAAAAACTTTATGCTGCAGCTGAAACTCTTTTGGCTCGGATTTAACCAGATCTTGAAAACAGTCAAGCTTGCCCACACCTAGGCAAGAGTGGGGAGGCATCAGTTTCATCATACATGTTGAAATCCAAGAGCCAGTGCTCAAGTTTTAAAACCCAGTAGATACCCTGAAACAATCCCAGCTTCATTTGTAAAAATAAAGAGATTAAGCAGCTACAAAATTTATGAGAAAATAGAAGGTGACTTAAGGAGGTGTGTAGAACTAAGCTACTAACTGCAAATTTATATTTCTAGATACAGGAAGACTAAATTTGATATTCAGTGGAAGCAGCTTTTGGCACAGTACTACAATTGGATACATAAAAAATTGAAAAACTATATATAAAATCCTACAGTATAGTGGAGTGTTTCTACATTTGCTTGCAAATTACTTTTGGTAAGAAATTGCAGACAGTACACATCTTTCCTTGCCAAGTTGAAATTTTACATTTTGGTACCACACTGCTAGGTCTTGAGTAATGAAGCAGATGCCTAACTATTAGCTTGACAAGTCATAGTACAAATAGATTCTAGAAGTTAATAAAAACAACATGTTGTGTCTTTCACTGTTCCAATAGTGAACTTTCACTTTTTGAATGTTTAAATTGTACTTTATATTCAACTGATTCGCAAACAAAGATATATTTTGCTACAATGGCAAACTGTAATCAAATCACAGAAAGGAAAGTAGTTTATTATATAGTTTGTGCAGTCTCCATAATACTATTCTACTTATACGTGACTACGGAGGAAGTTTGTTCTTCATTTTTCCAGTCCTTTGAGAAGCGAGAGTCATTGATGCCCAGTCATCTGTAAAGTACAGGATGGATATAAAACTCTAACCTAGCTGAACTGATAATATTTCAAGTCCCTTTGGGGAACACCTATCACTAGATCCTTGACCACGGATTTGTGTGATCCCTGCAATGGAAACTTAAGTCTCTGCTGCTGGAAAGTCCACAGATGGGAACCTCTTTTCAGGAAGTTCAAGTTCCCTGGCAGTTTCTCAATCTTTAGCTGCTTTTTAGCATTCCACATCAGTCCCCAATACATGTATAAACTGTGCAAGAGCTTAGGAAAAAACATTCTTAGTCAGCTCTAACACTGGGGACTCAGAACTTGCAGCTCTGCTAACAATCTCAGCCATGCATCAGCAGCTGCAGCACAAGATTTTGCTCTCTCTACCTGGGTAATTGAGATTTAAGACAGAAATCATCATGTCTCAGGGTGCTTAACAGTGGAAATAAGATGTCTACAAATAATCCTTTTTGCATCACTGAAAGAAGCATATTTTGCTTTGTAACCAAAAACAGAACCTGAAGAAAAAGAGGAGAAACCAGGGAAATCTCTTCTGCTACCCCTTCCTTCCTTCCCTATAAACTCTTCCATCAAGTAAGAAAACTTCTAAAGCACAAGCAAAGCAGAGATACAGATGCTGCGCTTTTGTGCTTTCTGCTATTAGTAGAAGGAAAGAACACCAAAATACTAACATCGTGGCTGAAACACAACCAGCTTTAAACCAAAAAAAGATTTCTCATACCACTTGAAATTCAAATGTTTATTTCTAGCTTAGCAACAATGTCACAGGAGCTATAAAATTCCCCATTAATATAAAACAGACAAGGGTCATAAGAAACATTATCCTCACAATTGTGAGATAGTGCAGATATCAAAAGTGTATTTGACAGGAGTCATAGGGGAAGCTGAGGTGAGCTTCAGCCAGCACTGAAAAGGGGAAAAGGAGGAAGATCTGTTTTGCAACTTAAAAGACAGGCTGTGACAGATTAAAAAAAAAAAAAAAAAAAAACAAAAAACCACAGGTGCCACAATTCAAATAGTCCTGTTTTCCCATTCCTCTTCCTAACTCCCTCAGCCTCCCACGTCTCTGCAAAATTGCCTTTCTGTTTATTACTGAAAAAGTATCCAACAGATAAACCAAGAACACTGTCAGATTTACAATGCAGTCAAACCCTGAAATTAAGGTAAAGGCGTTTAGGCTATCATTTACAAAACACTTCACATTTAAGACAAGTAGTGACATTTGCTGTCAATATAAAGCATGCCCAAAAAGCAGACTACCATACTCTAGAATTGCTTGAGAATTGACTTTAAAACAACACATTGTAGGTCTGTAGTTTCAAAATAAATATAAGTTGAGCAAGATTACGCACACCTCATACTTTCCTCTCAAGACAGATGGAGTAAACTAGGCCATCCAGTAGGAGCCTCAACTTAGTGTAACCTTCTGTTTTGAAGAAGCAAAAAACCCCACCATATTTAAACAGCTGCTGACTTCAACAACCACTAGTGTTATCAGCATGGTACAAATATTGATTTAACCAAATATTCACCCACTTTCCTACAGCTTAACAATTCTTAAATGATTTTACAATAGCTGGCTGCTTTCATACTAAATTCTTTGTGTATAGAGAAACAACTGTTCTGCTTTAGAAGAATGGGCTATAGTAAGCATACGTACTTGAGCATCATCTATACATTGCACACACATTTCTATTTTTTCACATAAAACCACAACCAAGCTTGTCATACACTCAAAGGCTTAGTGGAAAGAAAAACAAGCGCACTTTAAACTTGGGTTTAATCGCAAATCAGCCAGAACGTTTTCTGGTGGATTTGTGGTATAATGAAATACTGCAAATCTAAACATTCTAAGTATTAAGAAATGACTTTTATTGTTTCCTACTCTTTGTAAAAACAAACACACACACACACACACAGAGTTCCTGAAGCATGCTTTCAGAGCATCAGTTGATACCTTATTGAGTGTGCTATATCCCCTTCTCCACTCTGGCAATAAAAGGGCTGGAGAGTGGGGAAAGGAGTAGAAACACTTCTGCTTCTCTGCAGAACGGAAAGCCCCATTTACAGAACAGCTCTGAGAAGGTGAACACAGAAAAAAAAAAAACTGAATTAGGCCCCTGTCTGACCAGTCAGCAACAGCAACCCCCCCTGCACGTTTCTTCTCTTAGAAGACAGAATGCAGACACTCACTCACATTCACAAAGAAAATTTCCTTCGTACTAAATCTGTAAAGAGGTAAAGCGTTCCTTGTTTCGATGTTTGACATGAGACTTTTGGAAGCATTGTATAACACTTCTTATGTAGCTCATGTAGTCTCCAACCCAAATCTAAGTTCAGTGGAAATGGTCTTTAATGGCTTTCCCAGCAGATTTAAATAACAAAACAAAACACCAAGGGGGGAACCCACAAAGAACAAAACCCAAACCAAACCAAAAAAACCCCAAAACCCAACCTATATTCAAAAAAACCAAAGCGCCAAGCAAAACAGATTCAGGAAAATATACCTATTTTTGACATTGGGGAGGGGGGGAAACGGGTGTCCCATCCAAGGAAATACAGGCTACATCACACAAATGTTGCATCAAATCCACCTGATGCTTCATGAAATCCTATTTCCTATTTTGTGGCTCCATTCTACCCCGGCAGACTTCATTCTACAGCTGTTACTTATCTCTTAGGAAAGTCTGTTCTGCAGCTACAGCATTTCTCACAACAGCTTGACAGTTCCAACTCTTCCTTCTTCCCCTGCAAATAGTTTTTTTTCTATGATATTTTAATTTCTCATCATTTAGCTATACGACAGTAGAATCTTGTTCTGATTTGTGAAGAGATATTGAAAAGTTAAAATTTCTTGAGGGGAAAAAAAAGCCTTGTAGTCTGCTTTGCCCATGATTTCCCCACCTTCCCCATAGATACAGCAGCAATTCATATACACAAGTATAATTTAAATGATCTCGTTAGTGGCTGCAAATGACATTTAAATTGCATCTGTTAACCCAATTGTCATCTGGGGACAAAAACATTTCCCTTTGCACAGTAACCGAAGACACTCCATTTGTATGAAACTAGTGTAATCTCTTGACAATGAGAAAATGTCAAGTTTATCCAATTTGGTTTGGAACTGGGCATAGATACAGATTCACTTCCAAGTGTAATGATGATGTGGAAATAGTTTGTAAATTACTAAAAGGTACAGACTCCAGTGGATCCACGACATGATTTCTTTGACAGGAAAGCTGGAGAAATCCCTCTTTCTTGCCCTGATCTGCAGATTATTGTTATAGAGCAATTCAAGAAATTAGTTATGTCAGTTCAGCTAAACTATTTCAGAGAAATTATGGAGAATCAAGTTCATTTTAGTGAATATGGCCGAGCCTGCAAATAGTTGTATCACAATAGCCGAGAGGACAAAACACAGGCTAGAAGATCAGAAGTTCAGAACAGCTTCACTGTTACACAACAAGGTGGAATCATGGCCTTTAAAATTAAAATTTTTATGTCCTGCATTCTGTTTTTATAACCGGCTCAGACTTTTACTACTGAACACAATTACTAAGCTTGAAAGTTTATGCTGTTAGGATTGGGGGTAGGGGGTGCCCGTTGTTTTTTAATTAAAGCAAAAAGGAGTTAAAACAAAGAACAATCATTTATGAGAGCGGCACTCAAACCAACCAAGAAAATTTCTTCAGTACAACAGCGCAGTTTATTAATACACTGAGACTTAGTAGGCAGATTTCTCTGATAGTCACACCTGATGAAAACACACAGCACACATTATTGGGCTGCAAAAATTATTGGCAGCTACAAGGAGCTCAGATTACGTAGGCTTATTTTTTCATTATTTGAAAAATTGTTTGAGAACTCAGCAACATAAAAGCACCATAAAAAATTTAAATATGTTTTTATGATCCACAAAGGTATATCCCGTAGAAAGGATGCCAACACTGCAGCAAGATGTCCGACTTCAATGGTCAGGAACACTTATTGAAAGTTAACTATAAAGATACTTTAAAATAAGCCTATGCAATCATGGTTGGATACCATTCGAATCACAAAGGTAAACATTTTATAGACTGGTAAATTCTTTATGCATCAGAAGATGAGTATTTCTAATACAAGATAAAAGGTTTTATTTGCTTAAAGGCCCTTGAAACAGATCAAGGAGTTCAAGCTAATAAGTGAACATGCCAACATGCCTCAAGCACATTAACTATGACTAATATATAATACGCAAACTACGCAAAACTGACCATTTCACCACGTTCCTATTTTTCAAAGCACTTAAGTAAGGGTTGATGATAATTAAAGAAGTTATCAGAGGTTTAAATATGCCCTTTCAATTGAAGTTGCATATTTAAATACTTGCATACACATTAGCACACTATTCCTTGTTCTGTAGCAGAACATTTGTGGTCAATTCTGTTATTTGACACGACACTTCCGTTATGAATCCCTAAAATCTGAGGATTATTTCATGCCTTTTCTTGAAATTCTTTGCTCAAGAGAGGTCAATATTTGATCTTAGCTGAAAGGAAAGCTGGTTGGAAAAAGTTTGAAACAGGCATACTTAAACTTTAGGCTAGATGAAAAGTGAAAAATAAATAAAGAAAAACTTCAAACTTCATCTAGTTCTGCATACCAATCTGTATAAGTCCACGGAGACAGATCATAATGTGGGGTTAAATTTCAAAATTTTCATTGGCTATTTTCAGAAATGGCCAATCTTAAAAGGATATACAAAACATAGAATCATGCTTTAAATCCAAGACAAACAGAATTTTTTTTTTTAACAATACATTCAAAGGGGAGCGAGGCGAGATTTTGATTAGCAAAATTATGCTATACTATTCTGCCTTGTACAATTAGATCCATGCAGACTTCCAGATGTTAAGATCAACCTTTGACCTCCTGTCATGAACGCCCACATACAGAGCTAGCCTGCTGAAAACTCAGCAAGAGTTAAAATATTTACATCCTCAAACTCCCTAACAGTATGGATGATCACATGGAAAGATCTATGTTCTTATTGAGGGCCTTCTCTTACTTTTAACTTCTGAATTAGATAGTCAGTGTCTCCACTACTCTAATGCTAGTTCAGTTTATGTACAACTAGTCCCAATACTAAGTAGCCATATGCTAGAACAGAGGAAACCAAAGAAAGTTCTCCCTAATGGCCTACAAAAAATAATCTTGCTGAAGACATTAGGATAAATTTGCGCCTTCAGATGCATGCTGTAACAAAGCTCAGCTGAATCCTTAGGTACTCCAGTAACAATGGACTCAATTTACAGTTGAACAGGTCAGAATTTTTATTTTATTCTACAAATAAATGTTAGCAGTCTATACAGCTGGGTTACTTAGCTCTGTCAGTGCCTTATCTTAGTCTTTTCTTCCTCTCCCGTTTTTAGAGCAAGTGAAAAATCCAATTAGCACTGTGCCATCTCTTCCCCTCACCTTTTCCCTCTCCCCTGTTTGTATCTCTGCGGGCCAAATACCTGCTGGAAATCAAGTAGAAAGCAGAAGGAATACCTATTTCAGCCTAGCAAGTTTTCAGCATGCTACAAACATAAGAGCCAATTAGTACCTCAATGCATGCTGAGCCTCAGAAATAGTTACCTCCAAACTCTACACCTCTCACAGCATCTCCATATTATCTCATGACAGAATTGTACCAAAATTATATCATCTTGGCCAAAATCAATGCAAAACAGGTAGAAAACTTCATTCTAATATGCTAGAAAGTCAAAAGACAAGAGACAAACAAACAAAAAAAACCCCAAACCCCAGTACAAATTCATGTTAATCTTCTCATCTGAAGAAAGCTAATTCGCCTTCATCTATTGTTTTGAAAAGTTGTTGTTAAAATACCAAACTTTATTTTCTCTCCAATTATTATTTATTATCCATGGAAACACAAGCTACATCTCATTCATAATATGTTTAAGCATTACTAAAAATGAAGGAGAATGAAGTTTCCTGGAGCTTCATTTTTAGACATGATTATGAAAATTAAAATTACTATTAAAATGTACTATGACTTATTAAATAGATAAAACTATGAACTGCCATGTTACTCTAAACAAATTGGTACAGCTATTATGCCCACTGAACAAGGTAATAGATAACACCAGCCTCAAAAGTACCCAAACCCAACAAGATTTGCATTAGCGCTAGCTTACCAGCAGAAAAAGTGCTTGCCTAATGTGAAATATAACTTGAACACAACCATGAAAAAACCAGACAATTTTTAATAGAACTTTTAGGAAGTTGAAATAAATCCTGATAAAGAATGGTCAAAAAGATGCATTCACAGGATGAACAGGACGCACACCGCATGAAGGTGTGTAAAGTGGCACACGTGGAAACATATCACTCTGCAAGAGTGTTGCCAGGTTTCAGAAACTTGAGACCACACTCCTCAGAGGATAGGCAGTAAAACAAGGATAAGGAACTAAAAGAAAAAAGGATGAAGAGTGCAAAAGGGAATACTGAAGTCTGAAAAGGATCAAAGTTAACAATGAACCAGAACAAAATTACATGGAAGTGGTATTCTGAGATACAATGACCACATTCTGCCAATATCGCTATACAGATATTAAGAGGTATGAGAGGATTTCAAGAGGTACGGATGTGGTACTAT
The DNA here is from genome assembly GCA_025311575.1 of Elanoides forficatus. Lineage (NCBI taxonomy): Eukaryota > Metazoa > Chordata > Aves > Accipitriformes > Accipitridae > Elanoides > Elanoides forficatus. Next base: position 24,263,406 of record JAOBAS010000020.1, read on the forward strand.
CAGAAGCTTGGAATGTTTTTGTTTAGTGGAGAGATCCAGCTCTCATCTAAAGAACAAACTCTCTCAGTTATCTTCAAGTTTGGCCCCGGACATACTTCAGTTCTTCTGTTGTTTATCCACAAGCCACCTCTAGCACGCAAGGATTGCTAATAGGTTGATAGTATTCCAAGGTTTTAATGGAAATGGTCATTTGCAATGGATTAAGTTATTCTGTACTCAAAGTATATTGGATTATTCTGCAGAGTATAGTTTGTAGTCTGCAAGTCCTTATAAGCAGTGAAGTGCTATGCCCAATTTGTGCAGTTTTTTCAGTCACTCCTGACCAAGCTAGAAGCTGAGCAATTTAGCCAAGAGGTCTTCAGGTCCAAAATGCAAACTGGAAGAACTCAGAAAATATTTACACTACACGTGAGGGAGAGAGAGGGCTGTCAGCCCAGGTCCTCACTGCAAAGTAACTAGAGAAAACCAAAAATGTATTCAAAGAACATTGAATTTAAAGCCAAGAAGAGAGATAAAAGCAAAAAAGCTTTCAGTAAATCAGCCATTCTGCTTCTCAGCTTTCAAACCGTCTCAAGACTTGCCAGCTGACTTGCCTTGGGTGTTCTTAAACATATGAATCAATTTTCAAAGTACCAAAATTTAGAGTGGGGAGGGAAATAAGCAAAGCCTATGCTGATCACATAGAGATGGGCTCTTGCCTAGGAGCTACTTTTACAATTTGCTTAACAAATGGCTCAGAAAGAGACCCAGCTATACCGAAGTATTTATTTCAAAGAATACTCAGTGGCAATGCCACTTCTATATTAATATGCATTCCTTGATAGATGTCCCCACTTAACATAGATAAACTGAGAAAAATGTTAAGGTATTTTTAAAAGAAATCAAACTGCATATGATTTATACAGTCAGGCTATGAAACCAGCCTAGGTCAAATCACTAAGGTTCTAATAATGGAATGCCATTAATAAATATTAGAATAGCAGAAGAGTGGAAGTCTGAGCATGGAACCAGTCAGAGGATGGACAGCCACCATGTCACAAATAAGGTTTTAGCTTAATCATAACCTGAGGAGCTCCACATGCGATCACCCTCCTTCTGTTTCATTTGCATTCAGTGAGTACCATCACATAAACATTACAGAATACAGTTCAGGCATTTTTTTTTGTGATTAAATGCACATTAGTAGGTTTATGCTTTTCCCTAATTCACAACTGCTATTCATAAAGCAATGCTGCAGGAATCATCTGGCTTCTTATGAAATAGTCTGAAACCAACAGCAGGCCTCTTAGTTTTTCCTCTCAACATTTAAGCAAAAGTCCCCAAATAAGATTCATCAGATTTGTGACAATCTCTAATTTAATTTTGCTTGCAAATGAAGGGAAATAAAGGCACAAATATAAAAACAATAGAACCAATAGTCAAACTCCTGTTACACTCCTCACAAGCATTCCAAGTGGTGTTCAAAATTATACAGATGGAAATGTACTTAGGCTGTTAAAGCTTAGGACTCGATTAGAATGAAATTCACTATTTCAGCTATATCAAAGGAGACATTACTTGACAATATTTAGAACTAAACCACAACTAACTACATCAAAGCATCTAATATAAAATCAAAACCCACAAACAAGTACAACATGGTCAATGGCCTGTTCTCTTTCACTTGTTTTTCTTCATGAAAACATTCACTTCATTGAAAAAAGAAAAAAGATCCAAAGCTGTACATATTCTGAACAAAGATGTATAAAAGCCACTTCAATAAAGAAACAGACCTTCCAAAAACTAAGAGCACAAGAGCCTCTTAAGACTACATTGTTCTATTGTTCGCTACGCTGTTCAGCAAAAGACAGTTCTGCCATGATTTTAAAAATAAGAAAGAAATCTTGTGGGAGGGGAAAAAAAAAAAAAAAGAATCTTTAACTCAGTAGCTTCTTTTGTACCAACCCTTGTATACAGCCATGTAACTAAATAATGGGCAAAAGTCACATTGGTTTGCATTTCTTCAGCAGATAATCTAAAACCAAAAGCAGTTTATATGCAGGTTGGTCAGTAACACAGTATTTACGGATGCAGCTATCAAAAGGGTTTAACAAAAGAAAGTTTTTAGAACTATTGTTAGAATACAAATACCAGGTACTATTCTACCCAGTGAGCAGGTTTTCTTGATTAACTTAAGAAACATCACAAGTAAACTTCATCTGTGTTAAGAGTTTTGTAGTCTGGCACTTCCAACTATTTTTTTCAGAGCAGAAAGATGTTTGTCTCCTCTCCTTTGTTGATCAAATTCAGAACACCTGGTGTCCAAATTGCTAATTTGCCTTCAGTTATCATCCATGCATTTTCAAATTATCCATTTGCAAATCCCAAGAATTTCCAGCTTGTCCAATTAGCATGTTACAATTTTGATTCAGCTCCCTGCTGTTCAAGCCTAAGCAACCACTTTTGCCACTGAGGAACTCCCCCTTCTTATATGCGAATTACAGGTCTACTAATTCACATATTCATACATAGTTCAGACAATGTAAAACAAGAGTGGAAAAAAATCCTGTCTCTGATTAAGTATAATCATATGTTTTCTCCAGTGTCAGAGTACTCCCTAGTCCCATATCAGGGCTTTCCTATAACAAAAAGCAAGCTGAAGGAGCACCATCTAGAAAAATACTATTTCAATTTCCTGCAAAGCCAGTTTTATATATTCCTTCAGCACCCCCACCTCTTACAAAGGAAAGCCACACTTAGAAATGGGGGGATGGGGGGTGTTATAAATACTAATAGGATCATAGCTCAAGTGGTGGGTCTTCAGCATACAGCAAAAATTGTATAATCTTTTCAGCTTCCTGGGATGTTCCTTACACACTCTCTAAATGCAGTAGGTTTTTCCCCCACTTCTCTCTCCCATTGTCTCCGCTTTCCTTCCTGAAGGCTCCAGCTGTTCTCTGTTATTTCTTGATATGAACAGTTCTAGCCCTCGTCATCCACCTAATATGGATATGTGGTCACATGAACTTCATCATAAACTTTGTGGATGATATGAGCTTATCTAATGATGTGCCCTTTTCTTGCTGTGGAATTCCTTCCCAACTCAAAACCTTTCTTGCTGTAGTAACCTAAGCTGCCTCCCAGCCAAGAGGTGCACAGAAAACATTTATAACTGAAGTTGTATAGCTAATTTCTGATTATCCCAAACTTTTTTTGGCCAATATTATTGCACTACCTCTGTAGAATGAAAAATGATCCTGGAATTTTCTATAGGGCCAAGAACCATTAAAATTTGAGATGTCAAGGACACAAGCAAAGACATCTACTCTGCTGCTTAAATCACATCAAGGACTATGACCTTTAGCATTCTCATTATATCACTTTATTCTACTGACCATAACAAACTACCTATTCAAGCAACTGCAGAGCAGAGAGAAGGTACATATCAAACATCCTGCAAACAAGTGCAGCAAAAGAGGTACCTAGTAAAGATATAATCTTCATGGCAAAAATCCTGTTAACTCCTTCCCTTCCCATGACCAGACATAAATTGTTCAACAAGTAAAATTATAATATATGCAAGTCCCACTTAGCACCATCCCAAGTCCCACATAATAAATTTTCTGCTAAATTCTGCTTTATAAAAAAATTCTCACAACTTGCAAAGCACATTCAGTACTAAAATACCATAAAAATATCTTAATCCTGTTTATATGGAAATTACATCAAGGAGCCCCAGCAGAGCTTCCTTTAAGCAGACTGCGGTAGTGCTGTCATGTACTGTTAAATGCCTACAGGAAAAGAACCGAGGGAGAACTCTATACCCGGTTGCAACTTCAGGGGAACGTAGGAGCATTGCTACTTGCCAAACATGCCACAGGCAAACATAGCTTTCAGAGATAAAAACCTGAAGATACATGCAGCAGCTGTAAACTACGGAGTACACTTATCTTTATAAGCATGTTATACCTAACAAATTTTATTTAGGTGCTAAAATGAAATGCAATGGTATTTTGAAGGCGTCTTGAGCTGCTTTCTTTGCTGGCATGAAACAGCATGACTTCCTGACCACAAAACCATCTTACTGATGTCCATCCGATAAGAAACTGACTGCTGATGGGGCTTTCTGTTGTTGTTGTTTGTGTTTTCTTCTCGTAAGAATTTTCAAGGAAACATGTTCTGAACAAGGTGTTCTTCAAAAATATTTTTTTTTTTTTCTTACTGAAACAGCACTGTATCTCAGAAACTCTATATTTTGATATTTAGTCATAAGGAGAGTTCCACAAATAGTAATTTTCTCATTTCCTAACCTGATTATAAGAAGTACAAAGATTTTCATCCTTATTTCGGTTCTATATGCTGGTATTTTGATGTTTAAGAACCTGCCTTCTGAAGTCAGCAAAAAAAAAAAAAAAAAGTGCCACAAAAAACCACACCACTCTTGATTTATAGCAGAATCAACAGCAATAAAAGGATACCTGATAAACTCTAGCCAAAACTGGGATAGACAGGTGCTGCATTATGAGTAGTAGTTTCAATTTTTCATTATGCATTGAGGAAGCATTTAGCTCTATTTTAATTCCTTTTAGAACAACTGGCACTTTCTTCACTTGAAGCAAAGAAAATATTATTAATGTTTCTGTGAAGTACATGGTTTTACTCACAAGATCTAAATAAACAAAGCACCACAAGGCGCACGCATCATGTCAGAAATGAAGCTGTTTTTACCGTGCCAGTACATATTTAGGAAGTAACTCAGATTTAAACGCAGCAAGGAAGACACTCCGAGCACACAAGCATTCAATCCGAGCATCTCAGTGCTTTTTCTGCATTTGAGGAAGCAGGAACTAACCCTAAAAACCACACCACACCTGGCTGCAAAGTAACATTATTTCCTATAGCAACACTGACAGGTGTATCATGTAAGAGTCTTTAGGGAAATGTACACATCCCCCCTCAAAGTAATCGGAACATATAGAAAAGTTGCATATTCAAAGTCCTTCTGTTTCAGGGATTTATTCAGGTTTTTTTTAAGTCTCCATGCACTAATATCCTATGCCCTCTTTCTAACCCTAAACAGAACACCATTTGTCTTTTGATCCTTGGGAAATAACAATTTTGAAAGGATGAAGCTTGCTATCTCCCTCAGTTTGGCCGTAAACTGCTTTTAGATACGCTCTCACAAGAAGGAGCTGGACAAGAGCTCGCCAGTGTCCCTTTGGAGTGTCAGCCCTGCATTATCCATGGGTTTCCTCCCAGGCACCGTCTGCCCAGGAGTCCGAGGAGCTGAGAAAGAGGCGGCTCGCTACCACAATAGCCCCAGCTTTGGCAAAGGGGCTTTATTCCTTCCGTCAGACCACAGAGACCACAAGACTTCAAAAGACCTGATGCAAAACACAGTTCAGCACCAGCCCCAGGTCTTTTTATCTCCCCACAGAGCTGGGCAAGAGCACACTTTTCTCAAGCCTTTGATCAAATTTGAATAGTTAAATAACACTGGCTGAGCTTTTGTCCCTTTGTAATTTGAGTGGTAAGTGAACCTAAGTCATTCTGATACAAGGAAAAAGCAGGGCTCATACACTTTCATATTCACACTACAACTGGCCTGCATGATATAAAAGGCATTCAGAAAGCATAACTGGCAATTGTTTTGCCCAGGCCCAATCAAAGCAGTGGTCCAGGAGAACCATGCATTTTCTGGTCAATAAATGTACACACACACACAAATACTAATCATTATCTCCTAACTGTATTGGCATAAGCACAAGAAAAAGGAAATACATCTTACAGTTACCTTCCCACCACTACTGAAGCTACTGAAGTGACAATCAAGACCTTTAGCTGGCACAAATGGATTTAGATATAAGGTTTGACTATATAGCTCAGAGTGTTTTGGTTTTTGGTTTTTTTTTTTTTTTTTTTTTTTTTTTTAAGGTTCAGCACCAGAGTTTCTAAAAATTTGCTCACTTTGCTATTTGGTACTGTTAAACTAACCCTAATCCGAGATGTACATCAACCATAACAATAGCGGCAGTCATTCATTTAAACAGTCATAACAGGTCTTTTAACAAAACACAACTTAACATCTGAAACTAAATCTCTCTGCACAGAGCAGAGGATATGAATAGCAACTGACACATGAATACAAAAATTCTCTGAAGGAAAGCCACAAAGCAATTAATGAAGAAAATAATTCCCTCTTGGATATTTTGACTAGCTATGTGTAGTGAGTAATATAGTCACCAAATTACCCACTCAGATCTACTGCTCAGTGACATTGGCTTGTAAAAACTACCCCAGGTATTGAAATAGAGCATTGAAATACTAAGCTAGTAAATATTCAAGTGTCCCTCAATGATTGGTTGATTTTTATATATGTATATAAACAAAAAGTAGTATATATGTAATATATTCCAAGGTTGTTTTGGTTTTTGGTGTTTTGTTTTTTTAAATTTCAATATTCCCTAGTTTTTGTAGAGCTGCTCAGAAGTCACTTTCCTTATTCCGGTTTCTTATTAACTTATATGTCAAAAAGCAAAGGCCAGAATCTCAGCTGTAAATCAGAGTAGGCTAATTCTTTTGAAGGAGTCTGACACAAGAAACATTCATATAGAATACAGATTGAAGGCTGAGATTATATACTCAACCAGTGGAAAATTACATTATCACAGCTGAGAGGTTGGCTCATTCAGAGGCCAACTCCACTTGAGACACTTCTGTTGTAAGGTGAAAGAGGCACTCGTAAAAACAGAATTTTTAGCAATGTTTCTGCACCAGTAACATAAGATCATTTAACAGCTTTTAAATTTTATTTTCATTAGAAAATTGTAATTTCTTCTGGAAAACACATTTGTTATGGAAAAATAAAGCATGTCTTCCTTTGCAGCAAGACACACTTGTTATTCCTGGTTATTAGATCAACTAATTCTGTTCTTTTTCATGGTGTAAGACTTTCAACCTGTTGTGTTTTAGCTTGCTAAAAAAATCTTGTACCTTCAGGACAAAGCATCAGTGGTCTACAGACCTTGTCACTGAATGGGCACCATGACCAAAATATTCCTGACTTCAATCCACCATTGGTGGGCCAATTCAAATAAATTCTACGGTAGTGCTACCCTATGTATAATGTTCTATGTAACACAGAAGTTCATTCTTTCATGAAACCATGAACTTTCTCTTGTTCATTGTTCTCCAAAATGAAAGTTTACTCTGCAAAAACTTTAGCTTTTCATAGAGGAGCTAAAGTAATACTGTTTTTTAACTTCCCAAAGCTATCTTCAAAAAATATCTGGCAAGTATGACCTTATTTTATTTGTCTCGTGTTCTGCTTACAGCTATTCTTGAGGGCTGGGGAAAAGGTTTTTCATGTATTAGGAAAACTTCTCAGGTATTTTGGAGAGGAAAAAAAGTGCATCAGAATCAGCTGCAACTATACAGCAACAGTGTGATCCTGCCACATCTCAAGCTCAGAAACATCTGGGAAACTTCAAAGTTTAGATTGCACTTCATTTCACTGAAGTCTCCCTCTCCTTGAGGCTCATTAGCCAATGATCTAGAGGATGTTAATGACCAGTGTACTACCAGTAAAGGTATTTTTCATATTAAAAAAAAAAGGTATTGGCCATTTTCATTAGTGATCTTATGACTTTCTCTGAAGAGTGCACCCGAAATTACTAGCTTTATCAAGCTGTTCTAGTGGAACTGGCCTGGCTCCATCTTCTTTACACACTCCCCTCAAATATACATACATATTGATGAGACCCCCTCAAGCCTTCTCTTCTTTAGGCTAAACAGTCCCAGCTCTCTCTACCTTTCCTCCTAAGAGAGATGCTCCAGTCCTTTCATCATCCTGGTAGCACTTCACCAGACTCCGTATCTCTCCTGTACTGGGGAGCCCAGAACCAGACACAGTACCCAGTCCGAGTAGAAGGAAAAGATCACCTCCTTCAGCCTGCTGGCAATGCTCCTCCTAATGCAGCCCAGAATACCGTTTAGCCTTCTTTGTGGCAAGGGTGCATTATGAAATACAACTTACACATTACATGCTTTTTTTCTTTGGGGATGCTTATGTTGAGTCATTTAGGCTTCAACAGCCAGGAAATCAGCCACATGAAAGTCCTTCCATGCAAAAAGAACTTGGCCTAAACCTCATAAAAATCATATACTTTTAGTTAACTCTAAGAATTGAAGGATAGATAATTTGAAGCAATCACAAAGCAGTGTACTTCACCAAAACTAAATAAATTTGGGAGAAATCTCTCCAACATTTGTCTTGATATTAGCATGTACGCTCCATTATGATTTTATTCCACCCCACTGTGAGACTGGTCTATATAAAAGAACATTCAACATATCATTAGCTTCCCAGACTATTTTTGTAAAATTAGAGTGATATTTTATGAACATGTTTTATTTACTACACAGCTAGGTTGGTGGAAATATATACATTTTAAAATAACAAAGGGAAATTCTAAGGATTTAAAACACATGCATCACAACATTCACTTGGTTAAATATCCGTGACTAAAACCGAATGGTCATCTTTTAGACCCTTCTTTTAATAAAGCATTAGTTCCTTTTTCTTATGCCAGTTCCCACCCTGTGTTAATAGTAACAATATTCACCACTGCTGAGAAATTTGAATATATTTTGGCTTGGGCAAATAACAACAAATATTTACTGCTATCTAATTAGATACCAAAGCTCTTCTTCCTCGTTAACCATGCACACACACCAATGTAATAGAGCTGTTGCTAGAAAATTCAGAACATATTAAATTTCAGAACATTTTAAGACTTGATATTCAACTACTCGCAGGAAGGGTTTTTCTTTGTCAAGAACAACAACAAAAAAAAATCGTCACATTAGAAGCTTAGTAAAAGTGGCACATTCAGAGAGAAGCAGCAGAACGAGTGACCCAGCACTGTGAAGCAGTCCACTTTGATTCCAGTATATGATGCAGTTACAGCCATGGCTATGCTTCATATGCAAATTATCATATAAACTAATGACAGTTGTACTGAAATAATGGCTTAGAAATCAGCTTTTTTTTTTTTTTAAATGATTCTACAAGGTATAATCTAAGTATCAACTAGCTGGCCACAAAGTGGAATCAGCACACATGAACAGTTCGCTCCCCCCTCAAAAATATTATATACATATATGTACACATGCACACCACACACACCGATACCTTTTCTGCCTGCAGCAATTTGCAAAAATCTTATTTGTTTAGAGCAAGTTGATCATCTGCAATAGCAGATGCAGTGGAGTTGATTAGATTTTATAAATTTACTCACTTGCCAATTAGGATAATGTATCTGCTAGCTCCAGATCCTCAGCTAGCAGCCTTCTTAATGGAGACTACAAGGCTGTGCCCTTAAACTGTAACAATTTAAATTAGCTGAGCAGAGCTAAAAGCCAGTCAAGGAATGATTAGGTGAAAGATGTGCTGGGGTTATTAAACAAAACAGACTGAAAATTCACATCTGCTCTACAAAGACCTTGAAAGCTGCAGGAAACTCTTTGATGTTCTCTATCGTAGGTGCAAAAGTGCTTCACTGAATGGCTACAGCCATCTACCATGGTATTATCTCACATTGCTCCTTTCAGAGGTCACCGTTACAGACAACACTAGACTTAAGCCTTCAGGACTGTCTTTCTGAACCTATTTTGTGACACAGCCTCACTGTGGAACTGCCTTGCTTGTGACCTCTAGGTTATGTCACTCCAACATCCTCTGCTTGGGGCCACTATTAAATAGTCACATGTTCAGACTTGAGTTACCTTTATAACCAGCTGAAACAACTTCCAAGGCTGTTTCATCCTTGCCACGTTCTGCAACCTGTGCTCTTTAAATAATAACCATACCAAAACAGAGCACTAAAATATCCAAGTAACCCAATGAATCCTGCCTTCCTCACGTTGCTTTAGGTCACCACAGTTACAGATACTAACCATATTAATGCCATAACTTCAAAAGAAAAGTATGTTGAAAGTATTTCTTTCCCCATTGGGAGGCAAAAAATAACAACATACTTTCTATTGCCCTTTTGCAGGAAACTTAAGCAGCAATTCTTTCAGCCTCTCCTGCCCTAGCTCCTGCTCTTTGTTGGCTCAACTTGTCCGGTATTGGTGACCAACATAAAAAGACTAGGACAAAAACCTAATTTGAAATACAGAGAAAGAAGCAAGAAGCCTGCAGTCACTATTTTATAGACAGATTTTCTGTTAATAATGTACATTAAAAGTAGGGAAACAAATAACATGCGCCAGAACAGGTGACCCAGCTTAGCAGAAGGAGAGGCAAAACACCTTACTTCTTCCCTCCCAAACATCCATCTAGCTAACAAGCAATCCACACTAGGATTAGGCATGTCAGGTGTTTTCCATCTAAAACAGGAGTGAACTGTAACTGAGGCAATTAAGCTTTACTTAGGGCATGCTGTAACAGCAGTTTTCTCTGTAGGGTATCTTCACGAGAGGCAGTAGCCCATTCAACTAGGGCTGCTTTACACAGTTGTTCGCTTTCAAAGCCTTTATTTATTGAGTGTAGGAGTGGTTGATAAAGGGATTTCTTCATTTGTGTTATTTCTTTAGTTGTTAGACTGCACTAAATCTTTTTCTTCTCTATTATTCAGAGCTTGGAAATTTAGGTGCAAGTACCACATAAATGCAAAGCAATTATTTTAACACAAGAAAGTCCCAGAGCATACATTTGTGCTCACTTAGCAAAAATTCACACACAATTTTTTTTTTAGATTTTTTTTTTTCTTTTACTGCAGCAAAGAGTGTTCCACACTGCAGTCTGCTTGCAGACAGAACCAATGGGATTATATGGAGACTGACAGCCACCAGGAGCCCTGGATAGAAGCCACAACACCTCTCAAAACATGAGCGGTAGATGTTAAAGACAAACCACAGTAATAATTTTAGGCATGCACTAGCAAAATACACAATCATTTGTTTGATTAGAAGAATTCTGCAATTACAAGTTTATAAAACCAATCCAACTTACTTAACCAAATTGTAGCAAAGTTTAAAATGTGCTTTTTGGTTCAAAACTAAAATTTTACTTCTATGTTAGCTCGTATAAATTAAGTATGGTGGTTTATGTACACATTTTGTTTTGTTTCTTTGTGTTAGCCATTATAATGTCAGAACAACATTTGAACAGTGGACACTAACAAGAAACTGTAATAATTTGTGACATTACAGCATACAGCTTTATATTCTCCACTACCATTATGTAGGGTTCTTTTTGGATGGGGTGCAGCAGAAAAAATATTTTGCCTCAAAAAAAAAACCAAACAAAAACCTTTCGATTTTTAACCATCTACTTCACTCCCTCTAAAGTCACATAGTCTGTAACACATTGTAATGGTACATGCTGCAAAGCACAAGAAAAACCTGGGGAAAAACTGCAGCAAGCACTTCAGCAAAACTTTAAGATTTCACTGTTGCAGCTGATACAAATCAAGGGAGTTCCTTAATCTTAGGTGGAATTACAGCAGTGTATTACAAATTGGCCCAGATTTTTATGCTTGCTAATTCTTTTCACCTGGCAGCTAGCTAGAGGGGTGGTCTACTCTTGGTCTACTTCCTAGGGCATTCTTCCTTTGAAAATATCAGAACTTGTTTGTAGCTTGGTTTCTGTACACTGGCAACAGTGACTACGCTGGCCAATTTTCCTCCACACTTACCTCAGCATTAGCTACACTTCCTAGTCTCCTCCCTGCCTATTGTAAAACCTGACTGAATAGCTGAGCATAGAGTGCTGAATTCACCTTCCTTTCACTATGAGTAAACTGTATGAGCCCTTCAGTTGCTACCCAAGTACTAAAGATGTTCAGATCTGAAAAAATAATTAAATACCAGATATTTTGTCACCTTTCAAAATCCATTGTTATTGTTTGGGTCTTGCTCATGTTTCTGACACTGAAGACAGCTGCTGATGGGAAAGCATACACTATTTATAAATGATGCTTCATCACATAGTTCACTCATTGCTTTTGCTATAAACGAATGAAACTCTCTTCACATTTAAAAAGCAGCTTAATTCCACCCACTTAATCTGGAATGGTGCCCAAGCAAGTAGAAAGAGAATCAGGATAAATGCATAAGTATTATCCTAGTCACAAGCATTTTCTTCCATTCAGTACTGTTCCTTATCTACACCCAACCATATTAAAGTCTTTATGTTCTTGCATAGCTAAGTATGGATGGTTTTAAACTACTTTCACGTTAAAATTTTCAGTATTCTGAAGAGCTAAACTAGTGCTTCTCTCTCCGCTTGTAGGAGCAGTAGGGTTTTGTTTCTTAAAGAGAGCAACAAAATAAACACATAACCACAAAGAAGGAAGCACTACCTGGCTCATTCCCAACACAACACAGTTGTAGCTCTGAGAACAGCAGCAACCAGGTACTTTTATGAAAAATCCTTTGGCTTCTAAGCCAACAACGCTTACCTTTTCAGAGAGTACAATTCACACCTTGTGACTAGCCCTTATGACTTTCTTTAAGGAGAGTTTTAATACATCTCTTCTTACTGCTAGGACTCACCACCTCCACTCTCCCACTCAACAAAAAGACTTCTGAGCCGTACACGCATGTTTTACACAGGTTTTAACAAGCTCTGCGAGGCAGGCTGTTTTCTTATGCCATACATAAAGTAACACCTCAGGAAAAGACTTTCTGTCCTCAAGGGGAGGCCCAGCACACCAGGGAAGGCAGAACTACCACGTGACAGGCACCACAGCTCTTTATGCTGCTCAGCCTCAGAAAGCGCTTTGTGGATCTTGTTACTTGCTCTTAAAACGGTCACAAGACCTGACTCCCGCATTTTATTTCTTATAAAACAACTTCTTAATACTCCCCTCCCCAGCCTTACTTCGAAAGCACAATAAAATTTCTTAGACGCTTACCTGCAAATTGCTGCCCGCTCATGCCCTTCCTGGGCCACAGTAGGAATGACAGATGGGGAAAAAAGGGAGATGTTGTAGAGGATTCCAGACCGACACACTCTCTCACAAAAAGCTCCCAGTTTTAACTAGCAACCAGTAGGACAACTCCTGTCTGCCATTAAAAGCTGATGGGGAAATACGCCACAGGTGTGGTGCTGGCTGCAGTCTGGGGCCTTGCCCTGCCAGAGGGCCTAAACCCCAGGCTTCCAGCCCCCCCCCCCC
>JAOBAS010000020.1:24276668-24288363 GCA_025311575.1 Elanoides forficatus
CAGTGAAAGCCCCTCTTGTCACTCGGCCCTAACGAAGAAAATCACTGATTACAGCTGTGGCAGCCCAGGGGCCATGGCTCCCTCCTCACCACTGTGAGCAGCCCAGCTGGCCTGGCAGCAGAAGGAAGCTGGAGTCATCTTTTAGCAAATAAGAATATGTTTTAAGAGAACACTAGAGATTATGCAGACATCATGGTATGGGTTAGAATCTGCTACCTGTCAAATATTATTATTTTAGTAGTCTATTGAGGTTTTTTTTTCTGTCAGCCTGGCTGCTACATGCTAGGCTGCAGCGGCATCCTCGCCGCATGCTTGGCGCTGGTTTTGTGGCACCGGCATCGCGGAGGTGACATCTCCCGTCGCTGAGGACAGAAAATGTGGCTTCCAGGGGAGCAGACGCAGCACAGACAGATAGGATCAGCAAAGCAGCAGCAGGAATGGTCGCCTGAGAAGCAGCTCGCACAGCAGCTGAGCGCAGGGGACCCTCATCCCCTTCCTCGCCTGCCTTTCCCTAAAAAGAGCATTACCTGCATCAAGTCAGGCCCTAGAAGGCACATCCCTGGTTCTTCAGAGGATAATTTGATTTATTATTATACTGAAACCAGGAACAACATTTAAGTGAATGCAGGGAGGGAAAATCTGTTGACTGACTTTGCTGTGTTATTTAAAACTCCAGGCCTGGGTGTGCCTTTCCAAGCACACAGCATTTCCAGTGCTGGGATGTGCAGGATTTAGGGGCTCGATTGGCACTGCAGTCCTGATGCAGCAAAGTACTTAACCCATATTTAACTTTAAACACGTGAAGAGTCACAGTGACTTACTCAGATCTACTGAAGTGAAATAAGTTATTGGCATGCGTAAGCATGCTGTGTCACTCAGAGCTGAACTCTTCTGCTCCTGGTGGGATCAGGCTTCAAATTCCCTGTCTCCATGAGCATTTCTGAGCTCTCAGAAAATGGGAGAGATGCAGTTTGCACTGCTCCTGTGCTACCTGTAGCAAAGTACTGATTCCCATAAGGGTGGCAAATCTCATGATTTATTTATAAATTAATAAATAACATGACCTACAGTAATGTTCACAAAGTGCATAGGTACAGAGTAACTCAGGATAAGATGACTGCCAAACTATACTCTGTATAAACTATAATAATGCATTCAGGTAAAAGCCAAAAGACCCAGCTTAACCCAGTGGGACTGTTAGAATTATGTCTTCACCTAGAAGAAAACAAGGAAGATCTTAGATATTTAATAGACATTCACTAACATTTCCTCAATGAGGACGTACTGTCAGGTCAAAATCTTTACTTTCTTGGGACCAAATTCACTGCTGCTGCAGCAACAGCTGGTCTCCTGTGCATCCATGTAAGACCATGGGTAAAAAAATTAGTCAGGAGCAAACATTTCTGTAGGACGCAAAGATGTGTTACAATAAACCAGTTTCAAGATTTTAGTTATCTTGTGAAGCACACATGCTTTGGAGTATATGCACTTGCTCTTGAAATCAAGAGCAAAAATACCTTTAATTTCAGAAGTACCTGGATTTGATCCTACGGAACTCAGATATATATTTGCTGATAAAAATGCAGTTGTGTTAATATAAATAGATATACTTGATTATATAATAACTTAAATGAATGCTGCTGGTTTTTCTTGCTTTTTTCTTTCCCAACCATAAGTACAATGATATCGCTCTGAGTTGAAATACCACCTCTGCAGAGTTTCTGTAACATGATTTCTGATCCAGTGCTGCTACTTGTGCCGCAATAACTAAACCAGACAGAATCGATGCATTATAAGGTCAACTATCAGTCCTATGACTTTCTTAAAAGCCTAAGGCTAAGAATTTAAAGACCTAAGAAGAATTTAAGATCCTAAATTTAAAAATTTAAGGACTTGAAGTGAGACGGGGGAAACTTTATTAGTGTTCCCAAGGGCCAGAGCAAGCCAGGTAGACTGATTTCCCTTACTTGAAAGTAAATGGAGGAAAAGTTAATGGAGCAAAAGAAGCTCCTCAAGACCACTTAGCATATTATTATAAATTCGTGCCAAGTCTACAGAATTTGCAGCAGAGACAATGTGAAACTGTACCATCTCTGGGAATTCAGAGGCAGTCTTGCCTGAAGGGGACACTTCTATCCATCCACTCATTGCTGAAGGTGTGGGAATAACAGAATGACATAGGCAGACTTCCCATGTATTAGGGAGGTACAACGAGTCTTTCCTCTCGGGTCCTGTTGATCTTGAGCATGTTGTTATCTGTATACCAATGATAAGAAACTATTGACCCCTGGCATGGTACAGTGGACCAGAAGTTTGAAGTGATTAAAAAGTTCTGGTTCTCTATAGAAGCATGAGCTTCCTTCCTGAAAAACATACAGTGTGTCATGCTACCATGTGCTCAGTTACATATTTTGGTTTAAGATAGATAAAAGCATGAGTATTTTACCAGCGAGTAGTGAATGTCCGGATCTTGCCACCACAGGAGGATGCAGAGACAGTGTCAGGGAATTGAAGAAGGGATTAAACAAATTCTTGGGCAACAAGTTCCAAAACGGATATTAAAAAACTGGGTAGGGATGTTCCCTCAGACGTCCCTAATGTAAAAATTGTGAGTGCTGTGAAAGCATGAGGGGAATGGACCATATAAAATGACGTAGCTTGCATGCTAAATATCCTCTGTCTAGAGAACATCTGCTATTTCCACTGCTGAAGACTTACTACTGGACTAGATGGACCATGTGTTGATCCATTTTGGCGTTTTTGTTTGTTTGTTTGACGGACAGTGAGATGAGAATAAACATCACCCCAAATAACAGTTTAATAACACAACAGCAGATTTGTGTGGGTGGGGATTTTGATTGTCATTCAAAAATAAGCAATTTACAGAAACTGTATGTATTTAAAAACAATTATGATTGCCAAAACCAAATCATTAATTATTGTGAAAATTCCAGGATAGATAACTAAGCAAAAGAATAACTATATTAATAGAAGCAGGGATCTGAGAATGTATGATATCATCTTATTGACCTTGAAAATTGGAAATTGACCTTGACATTAAAATTTAGAGTAATATTTTTAGTATGCCTGCTCCTCATGATATTGGACTTCATATTTTCTACTCACAGTAACTATTTATATTCATCCTCCTTTTATTTTCCTGTCCTTCTTTCCTTGAAATAAATAACATGCTAAAATAACAAAAGAAATGGAGAGTTTATAATTACTCTCAATCATAGGCTGCACAGTAGTTGCACAGCGAAACTGATACCAAAATTCATGTACTCTGCAGCATGACAGAGCAGAGATAGATTTTGTATCCAGCCAAAGCTTACGAATTTCTTATCCAAGAAAAGGTTCTTTTACACTCAATTACCTTGACCTGCAGCATTCTTCTTTTATTTTAAGAACATTCTTCTTTTATTTTAAGAACCTGCTGTGGTTTTCATAAACAAGTAGTGACTCTTATTATTAAAACAGCCAGGCACACAGTCCAACTCTTACTGAGGTCCAGTGATACAAAATCTATTGATTTCAATAGGAATTATATTTCTGTTACTTCATTAAGAATGAAATAGACAGGGAATCAACATTGTCTTTTATTATGGGCGATTGGCTTTTGAGATGGCAGAGCAAACTCAGGTGCCCAAATTATAGAAAAGGGAGTAAGTCCTTTAACAGTTGCTGTCCATTTTTGTGTTAAGCGAAGGATGGATTGTTCAATCTGCCTACTTTGCCTGGCTCAGACAACACAAAATGAATGAATTGCAACCATAGAGCATCTCTTTCTCTGGGGACTGTGCCAAACACTGGACTGATGCTGGAGACATCGTGTCTACAGAATTCCTTAACGAGAATATTTGTCAGAGAAAGAGGCCAGGTATGCTTCAGTGTACGGAATGTATGTTTTTACCTATTAGGAGGCATGTGTATTCTTTTTAGGAGGTCCTATGGCAAATGACTTTATCATGGAGAAGTGCTTCTTTTCATTAGATATCAGATCTGGTGATACACAAGATACTTATATTCTTACTTTTAATATTTACATTTTATTTTACTTAACCTCATAAATAAAATCTCTCTTTTAAAAGATAGTATTTTACCTTTAAGCCTAATGTATAATTTTTGGAAGTCAGAGGCAAATTGCCAGAGGTATTCATTTACAGCAATTAAGAAATTGTCTGCACACTCAGAGTGATGAATAGACTGATTAGTGCCTCGCAGTTTTGCATTCTATCAAAACTGAGTTCTTAGCCTAAGTCTGTCAGAAATCCTCTGCATTTATCACAGGAATTATTTGTCCTCACTGAAACTGGATGTTGCCATAAAAAATTGAATCACTGAATCATTAGGAAATTACCCAGGATCCCCTATTTAAATGATACAATATAGATAAAGAAACCAGACTTTTTTCACAGTAGTTACTAACAACTATGATGACACAGGTGGCCACAGAGCTCTTTAGTAATAAAATAGTTTTACTAAATACAAAAATAATTCTTACTACTTTTGACATGAACCGAGTCCTGTCGTTGACAAGAGTGGGAAAAAAAAAAAAACCCAGCCATCAAAACACTGTAGGGATGCAGGGAAGATCTCCTCCTGTAAAAAGAACATTACAAAAGCACAATCCTTTGCTGCCATGTCCTAATGCTACTGACTTTGCGCTAAACTTTGCAGTCCAAAGAAAGAAGAAAAGTGGTCTTGTGAAGTCCATGGGAACTTTACTACATGCTATAGACTTCAGGAAAAGTAGTATTTTAACCAACTTGCAGCACGTAATCAAAATATGCTCTTGATAACATAGCGTTTCTTAAAGTAACCGGCTGTGCCTGATACATTGTAGAACGTCTATGCGCAAACTACAATGTGTACGAATGTTAGTAATGAAAATACACCATGCTCAGGTGCTAAGGCTCTCTGAAATTCAGTGCTCAGGTCTCTAGATCCACTGATAACCCTACTTTCTTCTTGAAGTTACAAAGTGGTAACAGATCTTGGAGAAATCTTGAAAGTGCTTGTAATGTTTCCTGTATGTCCACATTTTTCATGTTCAAAGATTCCTATGCCCCTGTCAACTCTGTTTCTAGCAAAGTTTTCAGATATTTGCAACTAAATATTCAGAACACCTTTTTTATATGAATACAAATAGTTTACAAACACGATTGCAATATTACATGGGAAAACCTCAGAAATTAAAGGTTGTTAACAGCTGCAGTAGAAAGCTGAAAATACTAATGCTGTGAAAAGCCTTTAAACTAGAATAAAGCTAAAATGAATGTGCTATTTAGGGAAACAAAAGTCCTTCCTTTACTAGACAGAAGTTATTCTTCAAACTGAAGTTTTGCTTTCTTTGTAGGGAAAAGAGAGAAATTTTGAGGACACTTTAGTAAGCATATGCTGATAACTGGTCATAAAAGACTAAAAGAAAAAAACACAGAATTATAAAATTATAAATGTGATTTTCAAGTGCCCTGGTACTCAGCAAGTGTCTGATGACAAAGGAAAACAGAAAATATAACAGATGAAATATTCCCCTAAACCAGCATTCTTACAAGATTAAAAAAACTCACAGAATAAAAATCAATGTCACATAAGGAAAAAAATATTGATTTTCTTAACTCTGCTTGAATTGTTCTTAATATACTGAAACTAGTGCAAAACTATTGTGATTATATCCACACAGGGGTTCACCATTTTTTCCGTATAAACAATAGGCTTAACATACTTAGTCATGCAGACTTATGGTAGGGAGGTACCTTCCATCTGCCATCACTTTCTGAAGCCAGGAATTACTGCAGGAAAAAAGAAAATGAAATAGCATGCTTTGACAAAGTAGCCTCAGATATGAACACTTCAAGAGAACGGAATACACTGGAAAGAGTTGAAAAGAACTACAGAAATGACTGTACTTCAGGACATTATCCCTTGAAGTGAAAGACTGAAGAAAGAAGTTTACATAATAGAAGAGGCAATCACAGTTGTGCACAGATGTTCATGGTTAACTACTTGGAGCAAAGACTTCTGAAAATATTTATTTAAATTAAAAAAAAAAAGAAAAAAGAAAAAAAAATATGTACTATGATCCAACATTTGATGTGAATACTAAATTAATTTAGATTTAAAAAATTGAGTGCAACCTTTTTTTAACGAGGGATATTAACTTTTGAAACAATTTGCCTAGTTTTCTTATAACTGCATTTTACAATCAAGTTCTAAAATCAAGATGGGAAGTATTCTGATTTTACCAAAATTATAGAAAAGTGGTAAGGTAAAAGGAAAGCAGAATTTGGCCTATTATCTTTGTAAATGACATCTTAAGACTAGAAATTTTTTTTTTTTCTGAGAATCAGTATCAGAATCAGTTTTCTTTAGCAAAAAATGGAAGAAAAAATCTATCTTAATTATTTATGTAATGATTTTGAATAAAATTTTATTATGTTTCTTACCATAATTGTGAGCCAAATCCAAGCATGAGTCACTCTGTTGCCTCAGAAAAAAATCATCTCAGTAGGCGAAGCTCAATTTTCTCTAATAGTGGTAGGTAGAAATAGGTAAAAAAGGAAGTTCTTAGGGTATTTTTTTAGTTGGAGCGAGATGAATAAATATAGATTTCTCCCAGAATATAAAGTTGCTCCATAGGAACCGACTATAAGTCATGCACCGTGGAAGAAATCCGTTTGATGCTTTAAGAACTGTTGGGAGACAGACAGCTCAACCAAAGATAATTCTTGGTGCCACAGTAGATTGTTCTTTCATTGCTTTTATTTGCTAGAAACTGAAAATAAAGATTTATTTGTCATGTCAACTTTCAACGTGCTGCATTTCTCTTTAGAGATAATTGATGTTGAATTGTGGGATTAGTGCCATTTAAAAGTAGTTAATAATAGCACAGGCTAATTTTTAATTTATTGAAGCATTCTATGCGTGAAAAACTTTTGACTGATTTGGAAAAGTGCCTGAAGAAAACAATGAAAAATGATCCTATAACATGAAAATTTGAACTGTCATAAATAAGAACTGAGAACTAAGAATCAAAAGGTAGGCACTGGGGTTGTTTGTTTGCGATCGGTCACAACTTTTTAGGATCAACAATTCTGAATATCATGAGCTTTCTGTCTTTGACCAGTAACAGAGTTCTGCTTGTATAACATGCAGCTTTATTATTATGTTTGGTTAAAACCAAACCCACTACATTAAGCACTGCTGAACTGTATGAATTCCCAGAATACAAACCCATGTTTCAATTCTTTCATCTATCTTTAGACTGGTCAAAGCAGAAAAGTTCATTTTGAGACATTCAGCAGCCAGTCTCAGTTTGAAATTTGCTGCATGGAGAGCCATATACAAGAAAGTTATTTTCTCATTCCAGCAAATTTCCAATGTTTTATATTTTTATCCATCCAGAATTGGGAGAAAAAGTTGAAAAATCTAAAAAAATGGTCAACACAATAGAGACAGTTACAAGTCTGGCTTGATCTGAGAGATGTATCCCTTTGACTGCAGCACACGATCGTTTTTATCTCAACATATGTTTTTATCTGTCTGTGGGGGATGACACCTTCCTCAGGTGTTGCCGATGAAGAAAGACTGATATTATTCTATCAGATATACTTGCAGAACTCCTGGTGTTTGAAAAGAGAGCGTACATATACATTTATCTGATGGAACACCTGGTAATAATTCTTTACAACTTTTTTTTGTAGTAAAGTGAAAATCCTCAGCATCCTGATTACCTTATGACACGTTTTTCTATCTGGAACTAACAATCAAAAAATAATAGAAGACAATTCTCCTACTTGGTGTGTGCTGTAATATAAGCATTCAGATGACAGGATTATCTGTTATTGCTATGGGCCTATGTCATGGTTTTCCTGCTGTCAGTTTATCTTGCTATGTGTTCTCTTGCTTTAAGGACTAAAAGTCAGCCTAAATTTGGCTTTTTAATCTAAAAGAGTTCACAACACAGCAACAGCTGTTACGCTGCTATGTGCTTAACTGAGTAGGCTTTTTGATTTCATGCTGTCACTCTACCCCTGGCAGAGTTAAGGTAAGAGTAGGAGGAAGGCTCTCCAACATGTAGGTAGAACATGCTTTAATTGAAGCCAGTATAATGTACACACACTGGCTTTTGGACAAACACCACAAAAGCAGGTTAATTTCCAGAGTTTGGCATTGATGCTGCAATGCACCCCACTCACCTCTTCCACCTACCATCTTCTTTGGTAACTCAGATTTTAAGAAATTGGGGGCAGGGACTGTACTATATATATACACGTGCCATGTGACCAATCCACGCTTGCTGTTGAGTTTGTTGATACTTACCAAATACAATCAATCAATAATAATTTATGTCAATTGAAAGTCCTCACAGCTATACAAAGCTTGAAGTGCAAAATCCGTGAGAGCCCTGTTTGAACCCACAGATTTATTTCAGACTCAGAAATCAACCACATAACATAACCTTTGTCCGATGACTTCTTAAAGTTGTAATTTTCTTTAGTTTTTGTTCATCTCGTAACTTTCACATTCAGCCAAGCTCCATCTTCTTTATGGAAGTAAAAGGCTCGATAGTATCACCGCAAGATCTGCTCCATGATAGTTTAACAAAGGCTGGTGGAGCTGCCTGGAGCAGGGGAAGAAGAGACTTCAGCAAAACTTGAGGAAGCAATCCTTAGTTGCTCCTGGCTGCTTAAGCTCACAAACGAATTCTCAGAGTGCTCTAATCACCTGTAATACTTAGGTGCAGGGATGCCATCAGACTCAAAGTTGCACATGGCTCACCTCAGACTTTTTCTATATGCCTTACAACACCTCAAGCAAAGGCAATGTTTTTGGAACTGAGACGACTACGGTCTGGAGCTCTGTGTCCTGTTTTGGGCTCCCCAGTACAAGAGAGACACTGGCATACTGGAGTGAGTCCAGCAGAGGGTCACCAAGAAGGTGGAGGCTCTGGAGCACATGGTGTATGGGGAGAGGTGAGAGTGCTGGACTCGCACTGCCTGAGAAAGGGATGATTAAGGGTGGGGTGAAATCTCACTGCTGTCTGCAGCTATAAAATAGGAGGATTTAAAGAAGATGGATTCGTCTCAAATGTCGATTGTGAGAGGAGGAAAGGGAATTGGCACAAGCTGGAACATGGGAAATGCTGATCAAGCATAGGGAAAACAAATTTTCAACCATGACAGTGGTCAAAACTTGGGACTGTATTTCTTCAGAAAAGATGACTATGACTGTTTACGTTGAACCAAAGATGAGTAAACTGGGAGATGCATTGAGATTTCCATCTAAGTTCCTTAACTGTAATTTACATCTCCTCCTGAGGTAAATAGAACAAGAGAATATTAAAAAGCCTGGAAATTGTTGACCTTTCTTATTTCAAATTTAGGGAAACATCTGTGGGAAGAAACTGTATTTTTGTTTTTATTATTTGTTATTACTGTTATTATTTAATCAAATTTCAAATCATAAAAATATTTACAAGAAATCAGAGGTCAGAGAGAACACACTTGTGGGTATTTCTCACTTTCTTTTGGTAAGTTTGAAAATCACTAAAAGTAGAAAAATCTATCGGTCCTTATTGGTCAAACCAAATGTGCTCTGAAATGATGGAGGGTGCGTTCACACTAGCATTTCAGTTCAGGTCTAGAGTGCACTTCTGAAGCAAATCTTTTGTTTGTTACCACTTACTGAGTGTTTGTTAGCTTTAACAGCATCTTAAACCTCACTGAAAATTAAACTGAAGTGGAGGATGTACCATAGAAGCTCATTAATGCACTCTAGCTACCAAAAGCCCCAATGTGCACAGAACCAAGCTACAGTTACTCCACAGAAAAGTCCCAAAATATAGTTAGTTGATCTTGAGTCATCAGCACTGTTTTGCTCTGCAGATGTCCTTCTATTGTACTTCTCGACTTGCTATTGTTGACATGGCCTCAATGGCCAATAGTGTCCCGTTGAATTCCAAGCAATTTTGTCTAAGCATTGACATTTGACAGTATGTCATGTAAACTCCACAGGAGTTTTTGCTTGACTTTGGGGTTAGGGAGATCAAGCTTTGAGTAAAGACTCCAAGATGTGGTCATAAATATAGTATTCTAGGTTAATTACAGATGAACCTGAAGTGATGCATTTAAATCTTGACCCCATTTTAGCTTCAATAAAAATGATGTAGTGTGAACTTGGAAACAATTAAGTTTGACTTCTATAGGGATAAATTAATATGTTAAAAATTAATATCTTCCTCAGGCTACTGTACTTATTTAGCTCAGTGCAACTCAATTTCATAAGCCTTTCTTAGCTCCAGCCAAAAAAACCACCAACAACCAACGCAAAACCATAAAAACCCAACTTGTTAAGAGCGTTATTAAAAGTAAAGAAAAAAAGACTGGGAATTTTATTCACTTGCACTTCTTCCTGAACTCGCTGAATACAGTGATGGAAGATCAATAGGGGGGTTTCTAGAGAGAATTTTGTTAAGACTTTTCCATAGTTACATTGGAAGGATGCCAGTTCAATATTAATACTCTACATCCGTCTTGAAGTTAATACAATAATCTCAAGTGTTAATGAGTGTGCAGAGCCTGGCATAGCCCTTTTCTGACCATCATCTATGACTTAAACCTAAGAGAATATTTACCAGCTTCCTAGTCTAAAGAATTTATCTTTTGGGTCCACAGTTCAACAGTGCTATTAACCATAAGCTTCACACTGAAGGCACTCTGTACTTAAAGCTAGGAACATGCTTAAATGCTGTATTTGGTCAGGATTATGTTGGTGATGAGAAATTCCTTTAAATTATTATAGCAAGGAAAAAAAAAAAAAAAGACATTTTGAAAAAGGACAAAGGAAGAGAAACAGATTTTGGAACATTACTTATTTCCTATTTAATTTCTTTTCTCATCTCCCCCCAGCCCTGCACCCCCTGTTTGCCTCTCAGAAATACCCAGGAATGGAGAAAATGCTTAATTGATTTTTAAGCATTTTAATATCACAAGGAAGAAAATTTTTGCCTCAAAACAAGGCTTTTTGACTAAACAAGCCAGCAAGCCAAAAATACCGCCATTCACAAAGTTCTATTAATGAGGTTCCTTTTCTAATGCCACCTGGTGGTTTCTCATTAAAACTGCATAAACAGCTCAAATTGCCCCTAATTTAAAGTGGCATGAATTTCTATCCAGAAAAATGGACAATTTTTAAACTTATTTCTTAGAAAAGAGCAGTCTTTCATCTCCAGAAGTAGGATACACAGTTGCAAAATTCTTAAATATATTTTGAATAATGAATAAACGGAAAATGCTCATACACTAGTAACATATTTTTCTTTCTTCCATGCCTTTTTGACGAGGCAGCTGTCAAATTATGTTATTTACCTTGTCCAGTTTTATTCTTCATTTATATAAAAATTTGAACAGTGAATAAGATAATGATCCAAAAGTCAATGTAGCAAAGGAAAAATATGTTATACAGTGTATAGTTATAGACTGAGTTGATTCCTAGCCTTACTATACAGGCTGCATTTGAAAGAAGAGTATGTTATACATTTCTTGAAGATTAGAACATCAAGTGCTTGCGTGGTGGGTTGACCCTGGCTGAATGCCAGGTGCCCACCAAAGCCGTTCTATCACTCCCCCCTCCTCAGCTGGACAGGAGAGAGAAAATATAACAAAGGGCTTGTGGGTCGAGATAAGGACAG
>JAOBAS010000020.1:24292685-24302881 GCA_025311575.1 Elanoides forficatus
AAAACATCAGTGTTATCAACATTCTTCGCATACTGAACTCAAAACATAGCACCCTACCAGCTACTAGGAAGACAATTCACTCTATCCCAGCTGAAACCAGGACAATATTACAGTACTCGGTCTTCCAGGGTTGTTTATGATCAGAAAGCAATCTAAATGAAAGTTTTAAAGAAACAAGACTGTCTTGCTTCCTAGTACATAATCCAACTGATTCCAAACAATTACTCAATACATGTAACCATTTCTAAGTCAGATTCTAAGGACATGGAAGAAAAGATAAAAGTCACAAAATGCATCCTAAAAAAACCTTTAATTAGAGTTAGAGTATTAGCACTTAACTAACTAGGTACACTTCAAATTTTTGAAACATTGTATGCTAACAGGCAGGGAGAAAAGTGGAATTATTCATGAGCAGGTTAGAAATATTGATGGGATCCCCTCCTAAGCAGAGAAATTATCAAAGGAGGGTTATGTAACGTACATGAAAACGTTGGTGGTTACTATAGAGTAATTACAGGAGATGTAGCCACTGCCATACATACCAGGTCAGATGAAAGTCTCTTCTGAGGTTTCCTCAGTCAAGTGTGTCAGGTGAATGTGCCAAAAAGCTGAGCAGTTCTGAGCATTAGAAAAATCTCCCACCAGGATAAGCTCTTTGCTAAGTCCCATCACTTAATGGTTGATTTGTATTCCTCCTGAAATTATACGTATTTCTTGAAGTTAACCTAAGTACAGAAGCAGGGATGCATTTCACTCTCATTTTCTAAACGTAGCAGTTTAATGATATAAAATACTGAATAGGTCTGTAATTTTCACCAGAGTCCACCAGAGACCGGATGTTGAAACCCTTTGCAAATCTACATGATTTCAGAGCCTTCGGCTTCCCATAAAATCCAAACCACACAGAGCGCACTGTTGGACTGACATATAAAGCATTATTATACAACCAATATAAAACATGACAGAAGTAATAACCCTATTATAAAGTATTCTTCTGTGTGAGCGGAAAGAAAGAGATCTCAGGGATGGAAAGGACTTACAACAAGTGAAAAAAAAAGGCCTGTCTGTGTCTCTCTCTCTCTTCATTACAGAAGAGTCATAAAAGCAAGATTAGACTAGATAATTTTTTTTTTCCATGATTGAAGCTAGGCAGGATGAATGCTGACCTGTGGTTCACTTTTGAAAGTGACTTAAGCAAAGTCCTATGTAGAAGTGAATCCTAGACTTCGAAGCATCTAAGTTATTTCTGGAAATGTAAAGAAAGCTCTTCAATGATTTAGCCATTGTGACTCAGCATAAAGCAATACCTAAAACCAACTTCACTGCCTAAAAAAACCCTGCACAGTGCAAAAGTGGTAACGCTGTGTTTCAGTTAGCCACTATAAAATCCATTTTATGAAATTAATAAGTACTTTTCAGTTCTGGAATATGTTCTTACAAAATCTTATAAAGTATTCATTTAGAATAATTACAGTAGCAACAGTACACAAAGGTTGGTAGTCTCTATTGTTTCTCTCTGTAACAGTTTGTTTGAATAGACTGGAAGTGTATTTCTTTACCAGAACTATATTCATGTTTCCTACCATCATCTTTCCCAACTCTTTGCAATGGAACAGGTTAAAACATCCTCTCAGGGTTTCAGAGAGGAATATTACTCTCAATATTTCTCTCTTCCTCTGAACAGCTTCCCCATCACTGAACCTGAATAAAATGGCCCTGGAGCTTTTTCAGACCCCTAGGGGCTTCATGGCTTCACTTGCTGACTTCTTATCAATCAGCTCTCTTGACTATTTGTTATGATTCTTTACATTTCTCATATTTTTTAAGCCTTCCATATCAATCTTTGAAGATGGGAGGGGGTACAGTGAATCTCAAGCTGCTTTCTCATTGTATTTCCTGTGAAATATGCCAATTTAAATAACAGCTTTAAACCTTTCTATTCTCGTCAGCATTTAATTGACTCTATATACGGATTATCTTTATGAAAGGCACTATAGGAAAATCAATAGTGTTCATTTGTCATACAAAATGTAGCTGTAATGCATTTTTTTGCAGAGTACACTATTTTCTATTTGGCTGTTCTGTAAACAGAACCTCCACGAAAAAAAAAGTTCCATTTAATGGCATTCTTTTATATCTTAATAAGAAGAGGTGAAAAAAGAGACTTCTTTGATCTCTAGCTGAAAAAATATTATACAAAATAGGATCCAACACTGCTACACAGACCTCTTCAGAGGTAGTAATTGTTGGCTTTACAAGAGAATAGGAAGCTTTTTGATGCATACTTGGATGTGTATGTTTTATTCATTTTCAGGAGGGATGATTTGATGAATTATATATATCTTCTATCTTCTCAGATACTGCAAGGTAGAAGCCATTTAGTGACTTCTGACAGAATGCAGAAGCAGAAGAGAACCAGTGGGGAACCACCATGCGTTACAGGAACTGGCAGAGTGGGCTCAAGTCAGACTTGCCCTCCTCAGCTACAGGGAGTTAGTTGTGATCTGGAAGCAACTCCCATGAAATTTTTTCCTGTTGTTACTCAAAGTGCACAGTATTTCAATACCGAAAATCAAATTTCTCTCTGGTCCTTATGAATCTGAAAACACAGAAGAGAAATGCAATTTCCCATCTAGTCCTTCAGGGAAAGTCTTGGTGTAGCCCCAACTTAGTATTATTTATGAAGTAGAACGTTACGGTGATTTAGCATTTCAGCATTGCATTTTGTAATCGGTAGCTTGTTCATTTTTATGTAGACAATGCAGTGAGTACCTCATATGATAGTATTTCAGTATATGTCACAGAGTACAATGTTATTGCTAATTAACAACACAAACCCCCTCCCGTATTAATGACATCATTTCAACAAAAGAGGTAAACAAAAACTATTAGTTCTTAATTCAGTCTAACTGTTCTGTTAGTTCGTTTATGACACTGTTATATCAATGAATAAAACCATCCTGCATAACCAAAATAGAAAATGTTAAACAATAGATTTTTAAATAAAATCTTTCCAACAAGAAAAAAAACCAAAAGAAACCCACTTGTAAATGCAACAATTGAAAAATAGTGGTTCAACATGCAAAATCAGAGCATGGTCAAAGCTGCACTATAAGAATGGCAGATCTACTCCAAACTTCATTTTACGCTTAGGACAAAACAATACAGACAAAATGTGATCATTACATAATCGTGCTTCATAAGTGTAAGTATCTGTGATAATCAACCCATAGACATAACAGAATTTTCATAAATATATATATTATAGCATAACAAGCAGTCATAATTCTCAGGAAAACAAACAAACAACCAACACCCCCCCAACCAAACCAAAACAACACACCCCAACCCAAAAGCCAAAGACAAAACAACAACAACAAAGAGAATTCCTGGATTGACTGTTAGGCTTTGGAGAGAAAGAAAAAAAAAATCTCTGTCCAGCATTAAATTAAGGGCTAGACTTAAAGACTGTCATAAACATAATAAGAGTCTGAAATTAAATGTCACGTGAAGCTTACCACGTTTGTCCCTGTGTGTAGATACACATATGTAGGTATGCGTGTGTGTGTATATATATATATGCATGTCTACATGTATATATACAAATAAGAAATATAGATACTGCCTATACAGCAGACAAAGAAGAAAAAGGTAACATCTGATAGAAGACTTTGTCTTACTAGAAGGTTTGTAGTACCACTTTTTTACCCTCGAGGAGTGCTGGTAATGCCTTTCAGTCCTACCACTGCAGGGAATTCGGTATAACTGCAGAAAACATTGCTCTGCCAGCTTGATAATGCTATTAGGCTAACAACTGACTTATCGCTGCTCATCAGTCTTTCATGGAAATGTAAATGAGGGGAAATTAAGAGTGATGATGGGTTTCCTGGAATCATCCTACAATGTACAGGTTGTGAAAAGAGAGAGGTGTTCTTTGAGAAATCCTTTTATCACCTACTAAAGAATACTGAAAAGGTGTTTCATATGAGCCAGTAACACTGAAATGAGAAGAAATTTCACACTTCTGAAGCATATGCCCGTAAGTAATACAGTCTCATCTAGACATAATAATCATTGTGGAAAAACATGATCCAATCAGGTGATCAGAGACCAAAATACCCAATTCTAAATATGATTAAAGATTGGGATTATAGATCTGAATTATGAAGAGGCTTCTATTTTAATACTGGGTTAAACTGAAAATCAGAAGTGCAGCAACAGTTGAAATTTCACTGCGATCATGAACATAACCTGAAGATCTGGGTGAGATTAATTCTAATATCCATACTCAAATGAACAATTTGCATCTCTGAGGAGGAATGGATTGGGTCTCACAAGAGGCTGAGTGCATTCCCTGGAGGAATAAAGGGCTGCAAGTACTTCACAGGAAAGAGTGCACAGCAAAAGCTATTAAATTCATCAAAATCTATAAGATGTTATTATGGGGGAAGTGACCACACCAGTTCACAAAGGAAATTTCCACTAACAGAAAATTAAGTTAAATTCCATTAAAAGTAGAGACAGGCCTGCAGGGAAATTAAGAAGTTATTTTACACCCCATCTATTTTTATATCAGTAGTTTAACGTGATTAATTATTGCTTAGGAAAGCAAGAATCTAAGAAGAATGGAGATTGATTTCCTTCATGCACTACTCAGTAGGAAGGAGCTCTTACAGAAGTACCCGGTCTCAAAGGTCCTGAAATAAGGAAAAGAATCAGCAATGAATCAGACAAATGACCCAAAATGACTTCATACTTGTATCTAACATATGTAATGCATGTCTGAGTGCACACGTCCAAAATGATAGTATTATAGATTGAATAAAGTTATAACTGTGAAACAGTAGTTCTTCCATGAGATCTTGTGGCCTTTGCTGTTGATTATTATGCAAACCTCTTCTCAATAAATTAGGGACTAGCCATTTCCAGTGGGAAATTTCACAGGTTCCAACGACAACTGTGAAAGTATGCTACATTCCCACATATGCTAATTATAGAAATGGTGATATAAAACTGCATCTTTTCCCTTGCAATCTCATTCCCCTGGGCTTGCCTAGTGTACCAGCTTCTTGCATAAGCTGTAGGAACAGGTCATCTGGAAATAACATAAGATGGGGAAAAGCAAAACCAATTTCTTGACAGTAGGAAATTGTAGCAGGTCTGTCTTTAATTACATTATACATTCTTTCAGTTCCTATTAGAAAATTTCTTTTGGTTCCCTCATGGAAAGTGCAAGATGCCATCCCTGTCTTCAAAAGAGAACATTGCTGGTCTTTACCAGAGGCAGCCACATCCAAATATCCAAATGTGAAGAGTGGAAAAGGAAAGGAATTGCATGAAATCATATGTATGAATTCATCAAACGTGTAAGCAAGAATTATATATACGTGTGTATATATATATAAAGCAAAAATAGATCAGTATTACAATCAGATCATCTCTTCTCCTCCAAAACAACATTTTTTAATGTTAGATAATACATTGTGCGCAAGAAGAATGGAGTTTTAGGTCTCTCAGTTCATTCCGCATAAGCACAGCTGATGCCGCTAAATCTGTATTTTTCTAATATTCAGCCTTACAGCTGGGAATTGCTCTGCAGTTAGAAATGCTAACTTGCAGAAGCCATGCATATCCACAGTTATTGAAACTGCTTGTAATTAACAGTTCACCATTAACTGCACCAAGTTTAAAACACGTGCTGTTGCTCAATACCTTACAAGAAGGAGTACCCCATGGTTACAAGTAGCCCGCACTGCAGGCAGGCAACAAAACACTGTATGACTGCTGTCTGAGGAAAACTGAGCACTTGGCTAGAATAATACTGGAACAGAATTATTGTTGCATCTGTTGCTCTAAATTTCACTATATAACAAGTTAAGAAAAAAAAAACCAAACCTGAATGTCAAATGGTATTAGCAGAAGCAGCAATTAAAACCTACTTGGATTGAATTCTCATATTTATTTTTTCTTTGACATTTTGACAGCTTGTTTTATATTGGCTGCTATGCAGCATGGTGAGGAAAGGTTGAGTGTGCAGCATTTTACCTAGAAGTCAGCTAGTTAATATCATGAGTGTTTTCAAGCATCTTCAGCCCTGCTCTTGAAAAGTCCCAGCTACCTTTCACATCAACTTCAGGTAATCTGCACAGGTGACATGGATGTGTTCTGGGTTTCATAGAGGCTTCTTGTGAAATCCTTCCCATTTTCAGTACGTGAATTTTGTACTCTGCTGTGGAAGTATCAGCTCGTCATCAGTTCATTGAAGGTTCAGCAATGTCTCCTGGGAAATTAGGGGTTGTTTTGCTCATGCTGTATTTCTAATAAAAACCATTTTGAAATGGAAAAATTGAAGTGTTTGAGCAACGTGTTTTATGATCACTTAAAAGAAGAGTTTACGTCCTTCTTTCTATCCAGAGGACAAGTGTTGAAAACATTTCAAAGCACGGCACAGATCCAAGAAACTGGCTCCAGAATTATAAATGTGAAAAAGTTTTATGGAAAGTGATAATGCTAATGGTTTGCTCTATATGGGAACAGCAATAAAAGTAGAAGAGAGCTGATGACCACCTCCCCCCCTGCCAGCATACATGGCTCCGAGTTAAGCAGTTCAGAGATCTGCTCTTGTGTACAAAGCCAAGCATTCTGAATTTAATACCTTACAGGGGAAAAGATTTTTTTCACGTTATTTATGTTCCTGGATTAGTGTGGCTGGTTTGATTTATTAAACATACTGCTGATTATTATCATACCTGACTTGATTTATTGTTTATTTCTTTCATGATGGGATTAACTGACTAGAGATATAACTGGAACTGGGTCCAATTTAATCTTCCTTGAAGAAGGTTCAGATCTAATTCTGTAGCTTTTTGCTAATAAACAAGGACTACAAGCGTAAGTAGCTTCTGAAAAGTTTCATGGTGGTCCTAATTCTGCTGCTTATAAAAACAATTAAAAAAAGTTCTTCAGGCAAAAGCAGAGTTACTACAACGTTAAGTACTTATGAACATCCCCGCCCCGCAATATGAACTACAGCA
This sequence comes from Elanoides forficatus, assembly GCA_025311575.1. Lineage (NCBI taxonomy): Eukaryota > Metazoa > Chordata > Aves > Accipitriformes > Accipitridae > Elanoides > Elanoides forficatus. The sequence continues at coordinate 24,299,720 of JAOBAS010000020.1, forward strand.
TATTTTCTTTAATTTGTGCACATCATTCTGGCAGAGAAGAAGTAACGTGGGGAAAATATTTTACATCTTCACATAAAGCTTTGGATACAAATTTCATACGGCCATGTCTTTGTCAAAAGGATAAGTTTATAAGCTAAATAAGCAACGCACGAGGTAAGGTAAGAAAACAGTAGCAGTAGGGCAGGTTGCAAAGGAAGAGAAGCGCCCAAACCCGGGACCGTACGTGGACTCGGCCCAGCCTGCCGCGGGAAGGAAGTCGCAGCACTGCAGATGCTGCTCCAGCCGCTCCTGAAAACACCGTCCTGTAAATCCCCCCCCTAGTTCTTGGGGGACGATTCCTCCATGCTGCTTCTCACCTACAGCCTCAAACTCTGGTTTTAGAGAGAAAACACTGCCCACGTAGAGCTCTTCTCACGTAACCGTACAGCTCCTGGACCAGAACTGTTTACATCAGCTCGCCTGGGTGCACAGATGAAGCTGCCGGCCCCATTTTCCCCGCTCCATGAATCCACGTTCCACAGTGCGGTCCTGTTTACCCAAACCCTGTACCCATTCGAGGACTCGTTCAACCTTTTCTGGTCTTTTATCAGGGTCTGTCTCGCCATGGGTGACTGAGGGAATTACTACTTGCAATAGGGTGCTTCAAACACATTTTGCTGCTCTCTAGGCAGAATTCAAGCTGTCCTTTCTCTTCCCTGTCACCCCTCCTGTGCTTAGCTCTGTGATCTTCCTCTAAGATATTCAAGAATACAAATTCAAGTTTGTAAATTAGTTTTCCACAAAGATAAGGCTCATCTATGCGTAAATGCACAGCTGCTGTACTTCAGCACACAGATCAAAGGAAAACTACACTCTGGATGGCCCTAAGAAACACATCAGGCCCAAAAGAGACCAAACTAAAATGAAATAAAAACCCCGGAAGGATTCCAGGTCAAAACTACTGAAAGTGACAGAAACTGAGCATAATGCACTTCCCTGACAGCACCAATGCTAAAGCTGTGCCGAAAGTTTGTGTTCAAAAAAATAGCAATGGGATTGAAGTACATGCTTAGAGCTATGAATGTTCCTAAATACTTTCCAAAATAACAACTATTCTGTTACAATCAGCAGTTCTGGGTTTTTTTGATCAATTCATATGGAAGACTTACTTGGGATTTCCTCTTTTCTTCCCAAGTAAAACAAAAAAAATACCACAATTGTTTAGAAATATGAATTTTACTGTCCCCGACAGTTGGGTTTTTCTCTGCTGTGTGAGAAGTGAGATTGATGTCAGATATAGAAAATTGTGTTTTAAATTAAGTTAGTTAATCATTTTCAACTGCAGACAATTTTAATAATACCTACAGAAGCCGCCAAGATCACTCTGATCCTTTCTGTTCTTTCCTGATTGACAGTGCGTCCCTCTTGGCAGGGAAATGAACCATTGACCTGATACAGAGCAACTTAGCAGTCAAAGTGAGGAGGGGATACCTCCCCAAACAACCACCAAAGACCACCCGAGACCCCCGGGCATGCAGAAAAGGCATTTGATGTGTCATGGTTCTATAATCCTATGCATTAGGTAGTCTGAATACGTACCAGGTAGGACTAATTTAATAAATTAAATGCAATTGTTACTGTATAAAAGAGGCAAATCTGATGTGTCTGGTGTGCTTGATTTGTGTAAAGTCCACTGAGCACCCAGGCCTGAATAAAAAGCAATATCTCTCCTGAGCGTGTGAGATTGGTCTATTGCACAGCAGCTAACGAATCCGCTTTTAGGACAACAAAATCAAGGAACGTCAGCATCAATAGCGCAAAGCCAAATTCGCACATACAGCTCTGATGCAGGTGGAAGTAACTCTCATTGAAATAAGTGAGACTCCTCACTGCTTGTTTCAGATTGCATTAGGCTCTTAGCTTCTACGCCTAACTGCTTCTAGTGATAATGTAATAAAAACTGTATTTCAATGTTGAGTTCCAGTCCACACCCAGTTACCAAATCCCTGGTAAATCTTTCCTCGCCTCTTCCATATGTTCTTTATAAAAACTAGAGATCACGGCGTACAGCCAGTCTCCGCAGGTCTGTGTAAGACTGTGTCCTAGACCAAATCCTTTACTGAGCTAAATGCTAGAACATGAAAACAGCCTACAGAGTTTTAAAAAGTATATGGTCCTTCTGTTTGGAGAAATATCTTTATAAGTGATGCAAAGTTAAATAATGAATGCAGATGAGCTAAGTGTAAATATTTGCTTTACTCACTCATTTGTTCATTCATTTTATGTGTTTTAGAGAAATAAAAGATTCTGCAATACTGAAGCAGCCTGTGCCAACAGGGCAGAAGAGGCCAGAACTCGATAACCTGGAATGTCTTTTTCAGATCTGTATTAATATTTTTTAAGATAGACAGAAAAACTGCCTTTGAGTTCTTCATTTTCATTGCTTAGTTCCCAAGTTTTTTTAATTAAAAGCAGCTGGAAATTTAAATGGTAATTTTTATTTGCAAAAGCATGGTTAATACAGTTCTGTCAGTGCTTAGGACATTGAACTTCCACAGCTACAGAGATTTCACAAATTTTTCACACTTTTGATTACTGGAGATTTGCATTTATCTGAATAAAAAGCTTCTAGATTTGTTTTTAATTCAATCAGATCCACAGCTGGATTACCGCTACAGGGAACTTTCACTGGTTTGTTGTAAAAATGGCCATGATACACATTTTCCTGCTGTTTAATTTATGTACAGAGAAAGCTGAAACTTAAAAGGAATAAAGAACAAAATTTCCAGTACCAAACTGAAGTAAGTTTGTCAATGAATACATTAAAAAAAGCAAATTCTGAAGGACATATAAATAGCGGTCATTTCAGAAAAGCTTGGCTCTAGTACTCTTTGTGCATTCATGACTCATGCTTTTAAATTCTTTTATGCATCTCCAATGCTAGACTTTAAAGAGATAAATCTGTTTACTGGCACAGTGCATATTTGGCCTGAAAACAAAATGACTTTCTTTTCTAATCTGTGGTAGAAGCCTACTTAAACTAGGCTGCATCTCGTTACCACTGAAACCTAAAGCTCCTAAATGACTTCAGTCATGTTAGAAACCTGGGGGAGGGGATGGTTAACAGGTTTGCAGTGTCATAGCACATATCCATCATATTTGCTGCCTTTTTGCCCCCCCCCC
>JAOBAS010000020.1:24307246-24318473 GCA_025311575.1 Elanoides forficatus
AGGAAGACTATGGAAGACCACCAGAGGACTCCTGAAGACCACCAGAGACCTTCAATGCACCTGCATAAAGGACATTTGCATATGCTAATAGTTTTCCAGAAATCTAATGAATATGTATGTAGAACATGTACTTAACCTGCACAGTTAGACCCGACAGTATACACGATAGGTGGAGTGATCCCCCGTGCATCCAGCGCTTTTTGCCTTTGTTCTATAATAAACTTGTAAAATTCATGAAATTAAGCGTGAGTGCATTTCTCACAGCTGGCAACAGAGAAGTTCCAGAATTCTCATAGCCTAGCTTTAAGTTCTATATTATCTGTATTAAGCTCTGTATTATCTCAGAGACAATTTAAGGAGAGTTGGTTGCATTAGAGGGGAGACAAAGGAGAAAAAGAGAAGACAGATTAGCATCCCCCGTTCAGAGCTGGATGAGCTCTATACTGAAATATACATTCTTATGCGCAGGTTTTCGCAAATCTCAGGAAGCAGTTCGGTGGCTGGATAGCCCAAGGGAAAGGATTAGTTAGAAACATATGTATTTTTCATCTTTAGTACTGAGTATATTTCTCTTTTGTAAGTTTAGACACGTTATGCTAGTACCTGAAAGAGATAAATTTGTGACTTACACCTTAAATAAAAGTTCATACCATCCACTGCTCCCAGTAACCACCTTTTAGCATGAAATAATTGACAAGTTCTCCTGTAGAATCCCAGAACCGTAGAGATTTTTTTTTCTTGTTTTCCTCTGGAACTCTGATGTCAGTGTAAACTGAGCTAGAGATAAAACCTGCTCACCTTACTGATGTGGTTTGCCCAATGATAAACCTGTCTAGTGCCCAGTTCAATGCTTTAGTAAGACTGGACAACTAAATGAAATAAGCTTTGTAAAATGGAAATGCTACATAGCACTCTGAACCTTCCTCTCAAACCTCAACACTAAATTCTCTCATCCACTTGAGCGGGTTTACATCAGATGTCCATAGTAACAGCTTTACAGCTGTTTCCTTTTGACAGAAAAGTTCATCATGCGTTCAGCTCGAGTGACAGAATTGAAGTGCCGCGTTCAGCCGGTCCATGCAGAACAGGTCTCCAAGCGACCGTTCGGAGCTTTAATGTTCTAGTGCAATAGGCCATTGAACTCGCCTGCCGTCCATTTGCAGAAAGGTTTTGCACACTTCGCAGGCTTCTCTGGATTATGCTTTATTAGACAGATTATGCTTTATTAGCCTACCTTTGGATAATTCCCATCTTGATTCTTAGCAATTTCCTTAGCTTTAAATAGCTATAGAGCTGGTTTTATTAGTCTCTATCAGAACCTGGTACGACACTCAGAATTACAGTAACCCCTTCAGCCCAGAAAGCTCTGTATCATTTGCTGCATTTAAAAAAAAGTGTGAAATGGCCTTCTGTGGCTGGCCTCTCGCATCTAAAAGACCCAACTGGGCCCTGGAGCCAGAACTATTCCATAAAGCCCATTATCTGTATTGACAGTGCTTTGTCCTGCTAATTACCTCCTTAATCATTTTGATATGCAAAAATTTCTGAAATCTCGAAGCTCAGCTACTATTGTTCTTTTTAGGCTAATAGTTCACAAGTTTCAAATAGTTTTGTTCATCAGTCATGACAGACAATCTTACATTTGTTTCTAAAAAATTATACTAATTTATAAATGTATTCATTTAATTTTAAGGTCTAGCAGCTTGACTGGCAGTTTAAAGAAATAATGAACTACCAGGCAAAATTTTGTTTAGAGAAAACACAATATTAAGTTGCTACTAACAAAGTTCCAGTATTTATTTTCTCGTCTTTTGTCAAGTAACAGGGTAGTGAAGCAAAAATTGAAAGGTATACAGACATGAGATTTTGTTACCAAATTCTAATTGTTTCCATAGAGACACACATGGTAAGTTGTGTTCGGTAATGTTTACATTTCAAAAAGGGAAATTGTTTTCTTTATTAAATTTTATTAGCTTACTAATACATTATAATTGCAACTTCAGTTCAGTTAACACTGTATCCCATCCCAGCTGGAAACACAGATTGCCCTCAAGGTGCAAATATGATGGGGGTTTTTTAATGTAAAAAAATGACTAAGGAATGTTTGGTATTTTTTTCTTATCTCATTGGTTGACGACTAATGAATTGTGGAAAAAAATTACAAGCCAAACAAGTGCAAATAAAGTTAGCTATACTTCATTATTTTTGAAAGGCTATAGCATGGTCTTATCTTTGGAATTCTGGAATAATTATCAGTAATAATTAAAGGTAATATGACATTTTAGTAACATTCTGTAACATCAGTACTGCATCCAGTGAGATATATCAAAAAGTGAAAGCTTAAATCACATTCTGATTACATTTCCTAATCTGTTTTATAATAATATAATCCTTCAGAAATTAAGGATGCAAATAATTCCAGATGTGGTTGATTTTTCTGGCAGTCCCCCCACATCAAAACTTTGGATCACACAGTCCGTGCTCCCTCTCTCTCTCGACAGTATCGCTATCAAACGGTAGTTTGGGAAAAGAGCCAAAGGAACAAAAAATACGCGTCTGCAATGCAGATGCATTATTTTCTCTTGGTCCAAGTGAACTGTCATGTATTAAGGAAACAAAACCAACGTAAGATCAGGATGTCCCAAAGCTTAATTTACTTGAGCACCTATGCAATTTAAAGCTCCTGACTGTTTACCCCGAAAACCCAAGTGGAACATCAGAACTTTCCATGAGCTTGTATGTGTATATATGTTGACACAAATAGCAGCAGAGTATTCATAAACCCACTGTGCAGATAAATGGCTTTAATTAGGTTTCTTGTTAATTTCTACCAGGATATTTCCTTAGCCATGACTAATTTATCTCATTTTGTGGCTGGCTTTTTTTTCCCCTCCCCCCCGTCCTCCTTCCATTTACTAAGGCTTCAGGGAGCTGTTTGCCATGCATGTGAATTCTCATGAATTTGGGTGCATTAAGTTATCTACCTTTTTTTTTACCTTTCAGGCTTTTCTTCACCTCTTCTATTTAAAAAGAGCTACCAGCACTGTACTACAATGAGTACAGTAGAATAAAATCATGAAATATAGATGAAAAGGTGACAGATTCATGGGATTGCAGGAATATTCACAACTACTGCAAGAAGGTTGTGATTAATCCACCAGTGTTTCTGCCTGGGTTTACCAGTTGCTGCATTCTTGCTTAAATGGGAGCAAAAAAGAAAGCATCTCTGACTGAGCTAAAGCTCTTCCAAGACAACTAGAAATAAGCAGAAACACAGAGATAACAAAGAGTTTAAAGCTCTGTGCCTGCTGCAGTTGAGGAAAGACACATCAGCTGGTTTTACAGATTACACAGGGCAAGGTAAGGATTTACAGGAAACGATTTTGAGTTTGAAGAACAAAAGCTTATGATATGACTTGCTTTGGCTAGGCACCAAGTTACACTCCTGACACACCTCTGCGTCCTGAGCTCAATGACAGGCAGGGGCAGGGAGCAAAAGTGCTGCCCATTTCACATCAGTTGGAAAGGCATTCTGCAACAGTGTAGAAAGCCAATTCACAAAACCTCTTCTGTTTTTAAGAGTACTTGCGATTATTTAATCTCTCCCATTTTTAAGGTGAGTGGCAAGCCTGGTGGCATTTTGAAGTGGAGAAAAAAGGGGAGCAGAAGCAGGCTGGTAATATCACAGCATCACCTGCTGTCCTGCCAGGTCTAGAGCCTCACCCAGTGTTAAGTTTGGACAGATACTAGGAATATTTGTCTCCAAACCTCAGCCTCAATCATTTAAATTTAAGTCCTTGTGTATACAAACCCTGCCCTGAGCAAGGTCTCAGTCACCCAGGTATCATCTATACTGCTTATGATGGGGGAGGCCAAAAGCAGCACACACATCTTTTAATCCAGAAACTGGAGTACCCATTTTTTTGTGGGAGAAGCGGGAAGTATACTCCAAACTCTGCTGAAGTAAACAGGTTTTCTTTGATTTTAAAGGGCTTTGGCACAAATCCTTTAAAGTGATAGAATGTAAGGAGATACGTAGATTCAAGGAAAGCTAAGTGACTCCAAAAGATCCCTAACCTAACCAAGAAAGAAAGAAAGGTAAAGGAGAGCTGCAGGATGGTAGCCTGAAACTGAGAGAAAGCATTGGAAAGTGGAAGACAACATGAAAAAGGTGGTAGGAGGAATGTACGAATCATGTGCTGTCACCACCCAGCTTGGAACATGAAACGTTTAAGATGAAAACAAAAGCAATCTGTCCAACATGCTGTTACTATGGCAGGATATAAGGTCATCATTCTGAACCGCTGAGATCAGGAGTGTTTTCGTTCAGACTAAGAGGAACTAAAGCTTTAATTTTACTGTGTTTCAATGGTAAATGAGAAATATCTACATGAATTTATTAAGAAACTACGTATTTATTCTTTATGCCACTTAACACATGCAATAGTTCTGAGGAAGTTATTAGGACTACCCCGGTGCCTAAACTTAGACATGTTTAGTCCTTCCCCAAAACAAGATTTCATAAAACAAGTTTTCACCTAAAGCATTAAAGAAATAAATCAACCATGTAAATAACCTTGTACTCAGACCCCTAGAATGGAGCTGTTCTCCTGCTTTTTTGGAAGTCAGGCAGATAAAAAAGTCACATTTCACTGATAATCATAAGATCTAAGCACTTGGAATCTGCCTTGATTGCTACAGGGCAGCAGAAGTTCTAGCAGTAAAACCCTAGGATTTCTGCTAAGGTACCGGACCCCAGTATAAAATAGAGCAATGCAGAAGTAAGTAGCATTGGGCTGAATTTGGCTGACAGTTTCCTAGTTGCAGCTGACAATTATTTTCTAGTTCTGTTTAGTTTGTCACAGTGTGCTAAGGTGTTTTTTTGGTAATTCAGTTTCCTAGCGGAGCTTCTTGGCAGCAGCGTTGTTAAAGGTCATCCCAGAACTTCACGCTTCAGATCAGAATAAAGCTATGTACATCAAACTCCTAGCCCGTTCCGAGTTCAGTGACAGCAGCGTAGAATTCTGTATTTTGGCACACTGCTAAAAAGTCAAAGCTCTATTCCCAGGCCAGACCAAGACAATTAGGTCAGAGATCAAACTGGCCTCCTTGCAAAACAAGGTTGTGCCAAGAACAAGCTATTGATTTGGGATTAGCAAGCTTTCATTCTAGACAGAATTTCATTTGCAGTTGCAATTCTGCATTGAATATTTGGAATATCTGTACTGAAATTTGTAGACTCTGTCCAGAGTTGCTTTAATGTCCATATGTACATTAAGATAACAAAGAGATCCTTCCCAGCTCCCCCAGTTGCTGATATTGCCACTTTGTTTTTAATAAAGAACAAGTTAGCCACTCCCCGTGGCCCCGGGACAAGTTTTACTGTGTTTCTTCATTTCTGTTTGTCAGTCTCCCAAATACGGTTATTCCCCAGGAGCCTGTTTGTCTTTTATTTATTGTAGAAGCTGAACTCTATTAAAATGATATACAAGCTATGGAACTGAAGAGCAAACTTGAAGGTTTTGGATAATACCTTACAAAATTAAGTTGACCTACTAAATCTTTTTGCACAAACACTGCATCCAAATTAAGTGTTTGTATGAACCACTGGTTTGTAACAGCCATATTGTTACAACCAAAGCCTTTTGAAGGTTTCCAGGTTCTAGCTGTAATTTGAGGGGTCTTATATTTGGTTTAGGATCTCGCTTAGGCAGCAGCAATACTGTGGCATCATTACTTTCATAGATTTGCAAACTGAAGTGTGAAGCATTGATTAGCTAGTTAAAAATAAATGTTTTACCTCCTGCAAAAGCACTGAAAGAGAATATGATATGAAAGTGTTTAAACATTTTTTCATCCCACTTATAGAGATATTAGGGCTGGACCCAGCAGCATTGATACCAGTAGGAACTGTGAACAGCAAAAGCATCACAATCTTGTAGTGTAGTAATTTCTCAGTTTTAGCATTGTTATTCTCATTTGAGGCCCCAGTCCAACACAGTATACTTACTCAGGATAGAACTTGAAAAAGTAGAACTTGCAGATCATTGGTTTATCTTGAATTTGGTGATATGAAGAGCTTATGATGACAAAGTTACAGAAATGAGAGGGGAACCCCTATTAGCATGTCAGTTTGAGCCGTAAGGAAAGCTTTAATAGGGATTTTCTGCTTTAGATGACCTGTGTCTCATGAGTCTTTAATGAGAGGTATATATGATAGGTATTAATAAAAGAAGAAACTGTACTTTGCCTACAGCACCACATAACTATTTTAAAACATTGTTGTAATCATATATGATGCTATAGCCAATCTGAGGCATTTTCTATTTGATCTATTTGCCTCTTAGCTTGAACTGTTACTTGCCTGTAGTTCCCCATTACTTTCCTGTAGTTTGTTTCTCAAGCAATGAACAGAATACTTTACAAAGACATACCATTCAACCTCTTAACTTACACAGTAAAGTAGGCTTTTAAATTGTGTAATAACGCATTCTTATGGTAAAGATTTAAAGAGAGAATCAGAAAGGACAATTTCATTTTTGTAACAGAGGCTTAGATGAAGAATGATTTCAAGAGAGAAAAATGTTTCTGGGACTCAAAGATATCCAGGCAAAAAAAAAAAAATTAAAAAAATCTGTTAAACTAAATTGCCCAGGGATATCCAAATATTACTAAATCAAAAGTTCACAAACACCTCAGTACTGCAAGATGTCTAAGTCAAGTTCATGCTTCTAATTCTCATTAATCCAACTGAAATAGGGTACCTAAATATCTTGCAGATCGAAGCTCGGTTTTCTGACTGAATAACAAAGCCTCACACTAGCACCTATTTTATAAGTAGTCCCGCTGATTTTTCATGTTTTGAGACTCTGATCTGTCAATATTTTTAATATTTGTCGATATTCCCCAGGAATGGTTTATTTGAATGTTCAAATTTTTAGCTGGGAAGCATTTTGGTTTTTATCACAGTCATTTTCTGTCAGTCATGAAGGGATTAAGCCTTCTTTGCCCATTAAAATCAGCAAGTCACGCCATCGATTGATCTAAACCATAAAGCATATTGTAAAGCACACCAGAGCCGCTTGCTACAACTGAGTGAAACCGAACATATGGAAATTCTGTTTATGAGGAATTGCCTGGGATTATTTCACTTTACTGCAACATGTCAAACGAAAGGTTTTCCTGCAGGGCTCCATCACGCAAGACACTGACCATCCAGGCTCTAGTCCGCAGAAACGGGCACAAAGTTCAGCGTATTTTTAGATACGCACCTGAAGTAAAGTGCCTGCTGAAGCTCTTGGCCATTCCTCAGGCTGTGTGAAGCTAAGCCCCCCTCATAAATCTTCCTGCAGCATGGTCCCAGGAGGGGCAGGACAGAGCCCTCTCCCCAGGACTGGCCAGATTTTGTCTGGTAAAGACATGGCTCCAGTTCCACAAGGATCAGGAATTTTGACTGTGGCATGATTTGTCATTCCCACTGACAGCGGTACAGCTCCCGGTAGACTCTGTAGACACTGGTATTTCATTTATAACACGGCTTTGCTACTAACCAAATTGAAGGATTTATACCACCAGCTAGGAGAGACCAAGCGCCAGGCAGTGGCACCCCTCTTTGTCTCATGTAACCTTGCTAAGGTGCCTCATTCCCATCCTACAGGAAATATCCTTCTTTGGGGTTTGTTTTGTAGTTGGTTTGTTGGGTTTTTTTAATAAGAAAAGTACCAATCACAAGTAAGCTTGAAAAGGTTCGTGCTGAAACTTACTGTTCCTACTGGCACCAAAAATATAGTCATTTCTTGCAGAAATTGTTCATAAGGCTTTTAAGATTTCAGATTGAATTATTCCTTTGTATGTAATGTAATTATGCATTTTCTATGTTAATTATCCCTTTGTATACAAACTATGTTTTTGCATAGAATTACTTTTGAAAGAAAAGCATGGTTATTTTTACTGCTGCTAATTAGCAGAGTTCTTTATTCCAGCTCCCACAATGTATTTTCCCTTTTTATTTTGACATGCAAAGTTAAAATTCTAGAACCTGGCAATTCTCCACAATATTGCTGGGTTTTGTTTCTTTTTAATAAACACTCTGATTTCAGATGTTCTTTTCCCATATTTACCTCAGCCTCTCTTACTGAAGGATAAATTCAAAGAAGCTCAATAACTGTGTGTTGCCCTCACTGAAGGAGCCCACAGAAACACACTTTTCACTGACTACCCAATGAATGCTGAACTTGGTTATTTTTTTTTTCCCTGGGAAATCTTATTCCCGTGCAGTTAAGATTCGAGGACACTGCAGCCTGCTTGCAAATATTCCACAGAGCAATAAACAGCCAAATTAGTAAACTGAATTATTCATTGCAAATTATTTGCTCATTTTTACATTGCACACCATGTATAATTGCCATGACACATTCTTCTCATCATGTTGATTTTGTGGCTAGATTTTATTTTTCATCGAGTCTTCCACTATCCCTCATCTCCTTCCTGTATTATGATGCTATTTCACTAAAATATCTTTTCACAACCAAATTCCAAATTGGTTCTGTGTGAAACATAATAGCCACTTTCTTCCACTGTCCAAAACAGATCTTCAAATTAAAAAGAAGCGACAGTCACTGTGATCTAAGAGAGAAAGACGTGACAAAGGTAATGATGTTGGGCAGTATTCACTGTGAAGACAACGAACAAAGACAAAACCTAGGCAAATAGTCCAAAAATGGAGACTACAATGAAGTGATCTAACACAATAGCATCACTTTACCTATTTGGAAATGCTAACAAAACGGTGAAGACAAAGCTATACGAGGGAGAGTTTTATGCCGTATAATGACAAGGCTGTAATAGCTCTATTGGAACTGGAGAAGGCAAAACTACCGACTCTGTTTCTGCTTAGATGATCAATAACTTCTCTAAGTGCTTCTCAGCTTTCATTTGAATTGCTGTTTCACTACAATTGTCTCTGTATCTGCATACGCAGTGGTTAATTTTAAAAGCCTTACGAAACTGGCCACGTAACCGCTGCCCTCACACTTCCCACCTCCTGAAGGCTGAACCTACCACAGGCATTGCCAGCGGCGAGGCCGGCACGGCCGGCTACCGAGGGCAGAAGACAAACCGCAGACCCCCGAGGAGATGGTGTAAAAGCCAGCTACGTGTTTTAGGGCCGTCTCTACAGTCAGGTGACGTAGCGTATTTGGACCAGTAGGCATTACTGGCCTGTAAGTAAGGATCGGAACACTTGGCTTAAAGCAAATGCCCCAAAATTTTAGATGTAACTTCAGAATTATTAGCTGCCGTTACAGCTGCTGTGAATTCTCCACGCATACTTTTGCTCCCAGGTTTATCTATTCACTGCTGTGGAACCAGAAATTATAATTATAGACAAAAGAACGGGGGGGAGGGGGGAAGTAGCAGCAGAGTATGTGAAAGAACTCCCAAATAGAACATGCTTCTGTGATGGAAAAGATCATAACAGTACTTACATTTCCCAGTTTCCCCAGGTTTCCTCATGTTTAATTTCTTATTTGATTTTTTTTTTCCCCCAAAAGACCTGCTGCTTTTTAAATAAGAGAAAATGATTCTTCAGTGACTGAAACATCATTATTCTGTGCTATTAACAGAAGTCAGGTCTATAGTGCAGAAATATATTTCTCAACATTAAGATTAATTAGAAAATCAAATTTATCACCTTGTTATGTCCTTTCCCTCCCTTTGCTTTATATTAGTGCTTAGATAAATTATGTTTTGTTCATACAGAAGCATACAGAAAATTAAGTTTGAATTCTAATTACCTCTCTCCATTTTTTCAAGTAGTGATTTTTTTTTTATTTTTTTTTTCATGGGGCTCTATTCAAAAGGAGAAATAGTAATGCATAGTCCCTAAACCTTGCTGTGATAAATGGATTCTGCTCCCTTAACTTCTTATTTTCCTTTCTTTGGGAGAATTGAAATTCCATTGTAAATACTTATCACTCCATATTTTCTTACAGTTCTAAGCATGCAAACCGGAGAAGAAAAAAAATCTGTCATTCAGGTTACTAATCATAAAGAGATAATTATGAATAATGAGCATAATCCACAGCATGAAATTTGCTTCAGCAATCACCGTGATATTTTTATACAGTTTTTAGCTTGCTCACAATCAGAATGGGTCTAAATGCACCAATAAGGTACAGAGACAAAGGCAAAAGTCTAATATCAATTACTTGAATTACTTTGCTTACAGTTCTCTTATACTCTATGTTAAGAATTCCAGCTAATTTAAGTCAGAAGTGAGCAGTATGAAATTGCAAAAGGTCATTTTGGAGATCCTAGGATCGAACTGCAACAGATGCAATGCTCTAGAATCATGGACTGTCCAAACCTTTTACACCGAGATACACAGATGCAATATTAAAATGCTGCTGTAATAAATAGATGCTGTATGCTTATTTCTTGAGTTTCTTCCTATCTGTATTGTTTACTCACTCGTATTGCGCACCCAATGGAAGATGAAGAGTACTTAACCCAGATACTAAAGGTATATCTAAGGAAGAAAATCTACACAAATTCCCAATACCAAAAAGGTCTCAGTAACTCATCACTTGCCATTTTATTTCTCTGGGAGAATGAAGCAGGTAACGCTAACATGGGCAGAAGAAACTGTATGAACTATTCCAAGAAGTGGTATTACTATTTAACTGAAGAACCCAAAGCTGTACATTTATTGCTGGAAGCTGTACATTTATTGCTGGAGCCAATCATGGGAACACGTCTGAACCACTTTAGTGCTGGACTAGTGTATTCACAGGGAATGGGGCAACCATCAACCAGCCAGAGTCCAAAACGGTTGTAGATCTGTGAAGAGGCATTCTTTAAATGCTTCTCTACTCGTAACGATGCCTTACCTTATAAGCACTACCACTGCTGTGTCCTTTGTATCTCTCTTCTCAAAATTCTCTTCTTCCTCATTTTAAGTTTGAAAAAGTGAAAGTGATTTAAGCAGCAGTCCCAGGGGGTGTTTATTTGTCTGGATTTAGTTTTGCTGAGAGACATGCTATAGGTCTCTATACTGAGCTGCACACCGTAGTTCTAAATAGATTCAGTTTCTGGATGATTTTGTACAAAGAATATTGAGACCCAACATCATTCATCTTTTTTATTCCCCTAAATTAGGTCACTGGGTAGCCTAAGAAAATAGAAATACAGCAGTTGCTAACCCTCGGGGGCGGGGGGGGGGGGGGTA
>JAOBAS010000020.1:24318573-24332507 GCA_025311575.1 Elanoides forficatus
GGGGGGGGAAGCGCTATTTTTTCTACTTTATGTTATAGCTCATTGTACTGTTTTATCTTTTCAAAAATAATGTTCATTGCACTGGAATATGTCTAGCAGTAAAGAGTTTTGCAGTCGTCAGATGTCTCAGCTTCACTCCAGCGTTTAACCAATATCTAATGCCTTAATGTTTTGTATATTCAAGACCATACACACCATTCTTTTCCAATTTAGAGAGTGCTTGTAAGTACCTATTCTTTATAACATGTTTCCATACAATCGTTAGCCTAAGTGACTATTGACAAATTTTTTCTGAGTTCTCAGTGGCTCTGTCTTATCATGCACTTAAGAGGAAAAGGAACAGACATTTATTTTCAGTTTCACATATGAATATTTGAAGGGCAAGAGTTACAAGTACATATATCCAATGCATCAAAATGAGACTACACTAACAACAGGATACTGGAGATTTTAATGTTATCTCCAATATAAGCATTCAGTGTACTCCATCACAAATAAACTACTCTTGATGTTCCTGTTAAAAGTGACGCAAAACTAGAGAACCCTTAAAGTTTTCCTAGCTTAAGTACTATTTTAATGCGGTTGCCCATACAATGTAGTGCGGGTTGATGTGAATCATTAACAGAACAAGGTTCACACAGGTTCTTCTCTCACATCGCCAAGTACGCTCATCAGCATTTTCATTTTAGCTTTACCTTACAAAACACAGACTGAATATGAGAGCGAGACCTTACAGATTTGTGCACGCACTTTGTCCGAGGCACACACGTAAAAATTATATGTGAGCTTCGGGAGTCTTGGCAGCTTAGCTTTCCTAGTTCAACTACTTTTTATTAATAATACCTTCTTTAAAAACTCAAATCAGCAACTGCTTTATTACTTGGCAAAATGTGGCAGAATGCAGATGAATCCTCTAGTACGTAATTTACAAAGCCAATTATACTCTCCTCATTAATAAGGGGGATGGGAAGCTGTTTGTAACTATACCTGGAGAAATACTTGTAGAGCTTCACAAGAATTAAGAACATCTCCTGTGAGTTCTTCCTGGTTTTGATGATCTCTGCACTGATTCACACAGGTCTACTTCTGCACTTCAGAATCTGATTTCCAGGTCCAAAGCCAGATAAATATCAAAATCTGTTAAGTCATTTCCATTTCCATTACTTTAGCCATTTTTCATTTTTAATAAGGAAAAGTTACTGATCCTCATTAGACTAGTTTCTCTCCTACAAATTCAAGCAAATTATATGCTTTGTTATCATTTCATTGTCCCCCTAGGATAGTAAATAGACAGTCACAGCAGGGATATAGGTTTTGTTTTGGGGGTTTTTTTTGGGTTTTTTTTTTTAAGTAATGATTCATCACTACTTCTATCCACCCAGGAGGTTAATTTTATAGGTTTAACTGGAAGCATTAGGGTGCTGATGGAAAAAAAACATCTGAGCACTAGCACCTAAGGGTCTGAGCCAGTAAGTGACTACCATTGATCATTTAGCTATCCTAAGGCAAGCTGCCCAAGTGAATGACTGCAAGCTCACTTGACTGAAATTCAGCTCTGCAGGTGCCACACAGGCTCTGAAAGCATGTGAGATAGCTCCATACTAGCAGAGCTGAAAGGGTTAACACTAAGCTCATGATTAAACTTAAAGGAAAAAAAGGAACACACACAAAAACAGGACACAGGCGTTCTTCCACTGTGGGAATCAGCATGTCGGGCATCTTCAGAGCACTTAAATGAACAAAATTGAGTTATCTATGACCCAGTGACAGTGGCCACTGTGTTTCGAAACTCAGGACTGCCGCCTTCGAGGCATACTAGGCAGTGACAAGCCTGCCTAAGTTACCCTGACCTTGTGAGATCCTGAGCCGTCCTCTGCCCGACAGAAAGGCAACATATGCCACCTACCTCTAAGAGGTGCTTTACAGGGAGATTTCAGGCAAATCTGAGTACTGGCCACACTGCAGAAAGCAGTGTGAGGTGTCCTGTAACAGAAATGGGCTGTAGAGACCTGCAGTCCTGCAGCCAGCCTCCGTGACTGCAAAGCCCCATCTTCCACTCCAAATCTTGGGAGGGAGTAGGCAAAGACAGGGCAAGAAGATGGTCATTTTGTTTTAAAACAAGGCAAGAGGAATAAGAGGGAAGAGTTTCCTTTGCTCAGTTCTTTAGAAGAAAGCTCATGGACACCTAGCCTCATTTAAGGACTGCAGGCTGCAAATCCAACTTTAAAGAGGTAGAGAACCTGCAGGTACAGATCCTAGGCCCCTCAGAAAAGTACCTGGGAAACAGCAGGAGCCTCGTAACACCAGTTTTTGAAATGATTCTCTAGTTCTGCCCCCCCGCCCCCATCTTTTTTTTTTTTGCTCTGTAAAGGGACTCAGGCACCTCAGTTATAGCTCTAGAGTTGACTCCATAGCCAAATATCTAAAATGCAGGCATTGCAGCAGATAATACTTACTTGTCTGAGTTTGATTTGCAATAGCTTTTGATCCCTTCCCAACCAATCCGAATAATTTACAGCCTTTCTTGACCTTCATTTAAGTATATGTAAATTTTATGCATCGTCTACCCTACCTACAGGTATAATAGATATAATAAAAAGCTTAAGTGTTTGCAGAGTACGCTGAGCTCTACTAGTGAATAGTTTCACATAGGAGAAAAACATTCAGATCCAGGGCTTTAAATAGCTTCACCAAAAGCAAGCTACACTAGATCTCAGCCGCAAAGAGTATCATGTGAATATGGAGAACATTAAAGGAAAAGATAAAGTGTCTTCACTGGAATTGGTATTTGTACATATATTTACAAAGGCTGCTCATGATGTAACGGAGCGGGTGAGAGTCTCCAGGAATCTATCCACTGAATTTACAGAAGTGTCAGCAATCCTTTCTGCTGACATATCATTTATTCCCAGCCTATCCACACATGTCACCGGCAAAAACTCTATGCTGCAAGCCAGACCCAAGGGAAGCCAAAGAAAGAGTAATTAATTCTCAAGAACTTCCTCAAACTGCCTCCAGTAGATCCATCAGAGCTCCCTGCTCCAGCTGTCTAAGCTGGAG
This sequence comes from Elanoides forficatus, assembly GCA_025311575.1. Taxonomy (NCBI): domain Eukaryota; kingdom Metazoa; phylum Chordata; class Aves; order Accipitriformes; family Accipitridae; genus Elanoides; species Elanoides forficatus. The sequence continues at coordinate 24,321,634 of JAOBAS010000020.1, forward strand.
GCAGAGATGGCAGAAAAGGCGCTGGCTGCACAGTCTTTCTCTTAATCTGCACTCCAAAGGTTTCCCTCGCAGCTGGCTAGAGCAAAGCATTTCTCTGGCTCTCCTCATCGCTGTTATTCACAACCACACAGCAGATGGGAAGCTCTAAAGAGAAACAGAAAATTAATTCTGCTTTCTTGATGGAGCGACACGAAGAAAATGCTCCTGAAGGACTCAGCCTTTTTCTTCAGGCTCCCACTGCAAGGAAATCTACAGTTTCCACATAGATATTACAGTGCAGAAAGTGATGCAGCACGTCCCCCACACCATGTTTCATCCCTGGGGAGCTCATGGCAGCTGCAATGCTTGTTTCAACTTACTGCTACCTACTGACTTCTCCCGGACCAAATGACTCAGCACTTTAAACACAAAAAAAGTCTTCTCTGATGTAGAAGTTAGTGCTGGAAATTTCACCAAGTAGAGGAGATAACTGAATGTACGTCTGACATACTGGCCTGTTACGGGTTGTTATTAGCTCCTGGGCTAACATGCTAGAGATTTTTCTTTTGTGTTTTTGGCCATTCTACTCCCTTTTCATTCATGACTCTCCAAGCATGCTCAGTGCAAAAGTTAAAGGATAAAGCAAAGAAAATAAATAATCTGTCCTCAAGACACCTGGTCTCCTCTTTTCTCACCTATTTTCACATCACAAGTCTCCATAAATGCCCCTTTGCATTACTGAATCAATGAATGAATAAATAAGCAGATATATTTAAGTGCTGAGAGGACACAGATCTGCATAAGAGAAGTCACAAAGCAGCAAAGGGTTGTAGTGTATGAAGATCATGAGAATAAGCAGAATTCTGATGATAGGAAACACTGTAAAACCTTGAGTTTGGGTTTAAAGGCAACTGTTTTATTAGGGAGAAAAAGATTACTTCAAAATAAGCAAAAGTTTAGCAATGGAAGCAACACCGTCCGGTGGACTGCATGATGAATGGGTAATTAAGCAAGATGAATTTTTGACCTACATTTATGACCCTGGGTAAGTGACTGGAATTCTCAGTAGTATATTTTCCACATGTTGATAACTGTCCACACATAACATTAGCACAGTAGGACAGACTACGCCGGGTTTTTTGGATGACACCAGAATATAAATAATAGTTGGTAATAATATTAAAATAGAGGAGAAAGAGCACTCAAACTCCACAAAAGTGTTATTAGAAAGATTAAAAGATACATTGCAAGAATATTCAGCTCAGCTGGGTGTTTTGTTACTGCTATGCTCTACCCTTACTAGATCGAGAAAAGAGTTACTTAGGGAAATTAACTGTTGTAAAACAAAGGACAACAGTAGACCTTGAAAAGCAAAGAAAAGGGTATTTTTGCCATCATGCGGAGCCCTCATTACAAGACCAAAATTTCTCGCTCCCAATCTGTACTTTGTTACAGACTAGTTTTATAAATAATTCAGAAGGAAGTACACACTACACAAGAAAGAATAAAACAATTGGGAGGAAAATCTGATATAAGTTTTGTTTCTTTCCAACTTTATGTATCCATCCTAAACGTTTACTTTCAGAGAAGACACTGAAATAAGAATAAAGTGGGAACACAGCACAGCAAATAAGCACGTATTCCTAATTAGGAAATTGTATTTTATTCCCAAGACAGCTGACTTTTCAGTATATTTAATAAAGGGAAATCAAGCAAATGGTTTCAACCGTTAATGAGAGCACCTGGGAAATTAAAAATTATAAAAGAAACAAATTCCCATGTAGGGACAAAATAGAGAAGCTGTAATTATGGCTAAACAGATGACAGATTATAAAGTAATTCTTTGGCACAAAGTTGCAAGAGAATTTCTAGCATTAAGACATCCTTTGGAGAATCACTCAGCACTATTTGTCTCTGCTCATATTCTGAATTCCACTTTAAATTGCCTATGTCGAAATGAGGGATTTTTCAGTGGTAAAAAAAAAAAAAAAAAAGAGAGAGATGAAAAAGTATTACGGTTTGACTTGTTGAAGGATTTTTATCTGTTGTAAAGCTTGTTTTTGAGATTTTTGCTCACACTAAGCTCTTTCTTAGTCTAAACGTATGCCCACCGAAGGTAACAGGGGCAGACAAAAATCAGGATCTGTTCTGTTGTGCCAGCTGAAAATTGGATTCTGTGGCACCAAAGGAGTTTAAAGCAATATAAAATAGCAACTCTTTCTATTATGTCACTCTTCACTTGAAACTGTATTCCTCTGGTGATTTTTTTTTTTTTTTAATTGGACATCCAAATGTATGACCACTTGGAGACTATAAAAAGTAGACCCATTCCTTTTTCTCTTTTCTCTCCAAAGGAAAACAAACCTAGACTTTATGTTAAAGTTACAGGACTTCTGAAATGTTTTGCTTTATTTTTTAGCAATTATTTAAGTACTTAGTACCCAGCTTCAGGAGTCTGAAATAAAACCTGAGCACATGTAACACTTTGCAAATAAACTCAGCATCTGATTAAAGACCTCTGGTGTGCTTTTGCATTTAGCAATATTTCTTTTTCCCTAACATGAAAATCATATTTTTTCCTACGGACCTTCTGCCAGCAACTCTCCTGAAAGCACTAAGAAACACAATTAGTTTACAGTGCCAGGAAATATTTGTCTCCACCATAACTAGATTATTCTCGCTGTCTTTCAGAAACCTGACTACCCGTATTATATATGTGTATATACACATACATAAAACACACATACACACTTCAGAATGCTGCCTTAATTGCCTATACTTCCATGCAACTTCTAATTTCATTTCAATTTTGTGGCAATTTTTTCCCCAAATGCTTTCACATTGTAAGCTTTGTCATTCTTCCCGGAACAAAGTGTTGTACGTTTTCTATTAATTTTGATTGCCTCTTGCACTTCTGTGTCCAACTGTAGCCAGGTGTCTGCACTTGCTGTAACTCCTTGCATGGAGTGATGAAGAAAACATAGAAGTCAAAGTCTGAACTCCGTTCAGATGAACGGCAAAACTAGAGACAGATCTGCACTTCAGCCAAATCTAATCCACTTCTTGTATCAGAGACTGCAAAAATATCAGGACTGAACTGGACTACTATGAATTTGATGCACTGCTTATTTCCAGTCCTAAGACTAAATCCCACAAGGGTACTTAGAGTTATCTGTTATGGTACAGCTAGAACTTCAAGTGAAAAAGCACATGAGGAGAAAGATATACATGTTCTCCAAAAATTTAGGAATTAAGACAGGTCTCCTTGAGTTTGGGTCCAAGTACTAGGCTAATAAAACTCCTTTTTTCTTCCAGCCAGATTGTCAGTTAATTCATTTTGCACAGGACAGAATGAGTATTTTTGTTTTGTGTTGTGTCTCTGGTTTAAGTCCTGATTGATCCTACAATTAAACCTGCCTCTGGTAAATTATTAGAAGGACAGACTGCAGAAAAGCAATGGATCAGTAAATATCTGTGTTATTTGACTCACTACCCACTGGGCAAATTAGGATCTGGGAACATCTGGAATGGGATAAGTGCTCTGATTTTTCCCTCACTTTGCTTCCATTTGTCTCCCTTGTTCCTCAGTTCCTCTCCTCCCCCAAAATGCCTGGAGCAGGAAAACTTCACTGCCTCAGGATACCGTCTGGTTTTACTAAGAGAAGGTTATGTTCTTACTTCACCCTATTCAGTGAGCCAAACACAAAATAAAACCCTTTAAGCAGCTCTCATATTACAAAATGCCTTGCCTTCCTTTCACCTTCAATTCATTAACAGTGGTAACTGATAAGAAGGAGCACTTTTTTTTTTTTTTTTAAAGAAGGCAATGTCTTCTTGAAATAACCACTGTTATATTTCTGCTGTTTCATTTTTCCTTCCTATGACATTATGCTACCGCTGCTATGCATCAGTCATCGTTATCCGCTGTGACTTTTTGCAATGTTCTTGAACAAAGTCTTTCTTGTTCTCTTTGCCATTTCATCCTGGAGCGATGATGATGGCATGGGGTCTGGCAGGAATGTCACAGCACAACATGAGACGTTGTTTCAAACGTCCTAGAACTTGCCTTTTTCAGGCCAGGTCTCCAAACTTTTCTCTGAAGAAAGGGACACATTTGTGATGATGTGCTATTGGTATGTCTTTGGAAAATGGGTATTTCTCATTCCTTGGCAATACCTGTATGATATCTGAAAAATATTTAAAGACTCAAAAAAAAATCTGCAAGTATCACATCTTATACTCATCATAACAATTGACCTATAGTTTCCTAGCCAAAATACTTCTCATGTACATTTGAAATCAAAATAGTGGCTTTTGCACCTGGGAAGCTATCATTATCCAAGATAAAATACAAAGACAAGTACATACCAGCATGAATTTAATGGGAAAAGCCTGAAGATTTGCCTCCTGTCATTCACAGAATCATTGTAAACCCCCAGAGAATTAGGAATAAGCCTACAATTCAAAACACAGCAGAGTGGAAGTGTTCCTCTCCAGTCATTTTACAGGGAGAAATAGTTTATCAACCCAAAGACGTTATGATTCTGGAAGTAGCAATAACATATGGTTTATTCTTCTTACCTGATCTGCTGCCTATGCTCCGTTTCCCCAGGCTGCTTATATTTCAGTCCTATGTCTGCTCTGTCAGATCTTTTACAAAGCAACTGTAGACCTGCCAGCAATTCAGGAATTAAACCAACAACCATTTCTGATCAAAAGGAAAAAAAAAACAAAACAAAAAAAACCCACAAACCCAAACCTGTCTGGAAAGCAAGATACAGAGAATTTTATTTATTTATTTTAATCAATGTCTTTATTATTACATAGCTACTCCTGTGCCTGCATTTCAGATGACTTCAAAATAAGGTCAGGTACCAAAATGGTCAACTCAAACACTTTGCATAGACCAGCTCCAGAGCAATGAGGAGGAGGGGAGAAACAGGTGCAGAAATATCTAAGCTGCCTATGCAGGAACCTGCTCATGTCTGGCTTTTTTGTAAGCACATCTAGGCTGTTCTAGCCCTGTATTGATAAATCCCTGATTGAATCATGACCCCATATTTCATCTGTTCCTAAGCAAGTCCCCACACTGATAGTTATGGAAATATATTCAAGACTGAATCCAAATTTCCTAAATCAATGAGGTTTGGATTCTGCTGTGCAAATGATTAGGTTACTGCTGTGGGAGGGGAGAGAGAAACAGAGCAAGAAAGAGGGGAAAAAAAAAATACTGACTGCTGAGCTATTATAACTAGCAAAGAAGCCACGTTCTGTTTTCTGCAGAACTGGATGTAATGGGAGCGTGTAGATCCTCTCAGGCGATAAAAGTGGAATACTTTATGCATCATGAGATATATTTTGCACTTCTCAAAACTGTCAAAAATCATCTAAGCAAGTTGGGAGGCTTTGGACATCTAAAGTAACAAGAAGACTGTGTGCTAGGGAAATGAGAAGGAAGGTTTACAAGGGTTTTTGTAGTGAATTAAGTCCTCCTTAAATCTTTCGGTTCATCTAATTTTAAATCTGTTTCTCAGAAAACTTTCACTATTCCTAGTTGGTGGAACAAAGAAAAATGCAAGGACTCTTCCTTTAAAGGAGATCAACTTTACTTTGGTGTTCTCAAGGCAGGAGAGAGGACCAGATTTAGAACTGCTCCTAGAAACCTGCAGGAAGGTTACTAAAAGATTTCTGCAAAAGCAATATTTAGAAATAGATGTTTTATAATGATGAAGAGACTTTTAGAGATTTTCTTTCCATCAGTTTAGACTGCTTTTGTAAAACAATTATTTAACTGGCAGGTCTATTCAAAACCTCAGAGTACTTTTTTTTTCTTCCTTTATTTTTTTGCTGTCTTCACTTTCAATGTTACTGTCTAATACCTCTTCATAAACAAATATGAGTTAATATGGAACTACCACAAGAGGAAAGAGAGAAATAGAATTTCTTGCTCATGTACTGAGGACTTGGTAAGGCAGCCACGTACCAGGGTGATAAGAATGGCTGGATACAGACAGTTCCATTTTCATTGTGCTTTAGCACTTCCATTGCCATCTGAAACTAGAAATTCGAACTCATGCAAATGTTGAACAGAAGGGTTAAAAAAAAATAGCAGTAATAGAAAGCTGAACTGCAGTTAGGGGTATAACAGTTAACACATCAGTTGTCAGATTATAAACCAAGCCAAGCACATATAAAATAAAGCATCAACTGTGTACACATGATAATGGAAATAATCACAGCATTAAGTATAATTACCTCCAAATCCAACCAACCTCCCCCCGCCCCAATCTGCTAATGGTAGTGTAATAATTTTCAGCCTGAGTCTCAAAAACTCATAAAAAACCCAACACAGCTGGCAAGAAATGCTTTTAAGTGTCCAGAATTTAAGGAAAAAACATAACCATCTTAGTGGAAATTACTTATGAATTTCATTCACAATGGCACCATATAGACTGCACTCATTACAATATTTTCTAATATATTCAAGCAAAATTAATGTTAAAAAAGTTCTGTTCACTTAATTTCTGCTTTCTTCACCAATTCTAATTTCTACAGCTAGTGGAGCAAAGCAATTCAATTCCTTGACCCAATTTAAAAGGACATGAGCAACAAACACAGTACAAGAAAAAGCCAAGAGCTGACATGAGTTGAACCGCATAAAAGGTTCAGGAAACACAGGGTATTGGCTCCAATTACTAGTTAATATCTATGCAATGATAACACTCATTAACTAACTCAGATAAGACTGAAGTTGGCACTGGAGAGCCATTGCCCTAGGTACCGTACAAACACTGAATGATACACCCAGCCACGAATGAGTAAGAGATTTTGTGTTACCATTTTTCCACATGCAAGTTGGCATTGTCCCAGGTAAGAGGCAGAACAACTGAAGGTGACTTTTGCCCTTTCTTGGAGTAGAACCATGTTTATTGATGACGTTACAGGAGAACTGTTCAGATGCCTTCTCCAAGCATCACTGGCTTTGAACATCCAACAGCTGACTTGCCAATAGTCAGTCATACACTACTTTTCTCCCTCCTGGTTATCCTCAGTATGACTGTTCTCCATTCCCATTTTAATTATTTTTTTCAAACTTCTCTCTCTTGGTCTCCACCAGACTTTAATCATCTTAGGGGATGCCTCTCTAATAGAGAAATTCCAAAGCATACACAAATGTAATAAAGTCATAGTGCCCTAAGACTTTTATCAATTAATTACAAATAACATAGAGCATAATAGCCATTGCAAGTTAATGATGGATTAATTTTTTTTGTCCAAGTACAGGAGTTGGTTTACAGGCATTGGTCTTTGAGATCTTGCAACATGTAACATTTATATCGATTATTAAAATATATCCCTAGTGTGGTCTGCAGAGGGCCTGTAAAAGTAATTTCAGTGCTCATAAGAAACACATATGTAAACTAACAGCAGATCAACTGATTTTTTTTTTCCTTGCTAAGTATATGCAATTCAGAGAAAAAGTTATAGTCAAAACAAGAAAAACAAAGCCTAAGCAGATGGTAAGTTGAGTTGAGCTTTCTACTGTCCTAGGAAAACTGAATAAAACAGTTAGTAACCAGACATTTTAATGCACCATCCAGCATCATTGCCAGGTGATTTTGTTACGGACTAAGAAAATTTAGCTGACAGAGAAGGAACTAGGGACTATATGCTTATGGTACCTAAATACAGAAAGCCCAAACACACTCCAAATCCAAAAATTAGTAATTAGGATCTGTCCTCTCAGTTCACAGTAAGTGGTAAAGGAACAGGCAGAAGTTATATTACATGCCAAGAAAATGTAGAACTGCATGGCACCCTTCCCAGATAAGTATTGTCTTCAAATAACCAGTTTAAATTGTTGAATTCTACACACCAGCTTGCACATATACAGACTTCCTATTTTAAAGCAAAACGTATCACTGTAATTCAAACTGTTCTGTAATGCAAAGTAACTGGCCCTCATCAACACACAAACATGTGCACAGATCAGCTCATGGAAAACTATCTTTGTACCTGCCAGGACAGAATTTCTTTGAATCTCTGCTATGATCATTCCTGCCTGCTTTTTGGTGTTCTCATGGGGGAGTTCTCTGTCCCTGACCAGTGTTGAACACTCAGCAGCTGACCTCCCCACAGACCACGCATATCCTTGCTAATTATTCTCTACACCTGGTGCACCAAGTTCTTTCTCCTAGGAGAGACTTCTATTGCTTCTCCCACATCTTCTTCTTGGTTGTTATAAAAAAAAAAAAAAAATCCCTTTTTAAGGTTTGTGAGCATTCTGATGTGCAAGGCTGCACAATGCTGTAGGTCTGTTTACTTTAATTTTCTCTTAACTGTGTGGCTTCATTAAAAACAGACAAAAATCCAAGCCTGATTAAATCCAAAGGAAATAAGTGATTTCCATTTGCTTCTCTGTGCTTTGGACTGAGCTCTCCAAGAATAATGCCTCTCTCAGCCTCTTTTTGGTGGGGTTTTCTTTGAAGGGTTAGTATTGTAAAAGGGGTCTAATTCTAGACTATGTCAATTTTTACCTCACACTGCTGCATACATTTTTCTGAACATTAGTGTATTTGAAAGCTGTTAAGTCAAAATTGCATATTATTTCTTTTATAATGACAAGGTATGCGCATAATCTGCGAAACCTGTGAGATACTAGTCACTGTTTACCTCTTTCATCTAAAAGAAATCACTTTATTCACTTCAAAAGAACAGATTTCAAGCTTGGATCCTGTGAACCAAGCAGCTGATGAAATGAATGTATTTAATACTAATGGATTTAAATAACTAAGAAACCAGTGCGGTGTTTAGCCTTCTTAATGTGTTTCTATATCAGATGTCACTAATGGAATTTAGTGGATTTAATTCTCTCCTGCTTAAAAGCTTTTATTTATAATAGGTTTTCTGGGTATTGCTGTTGTAAATTTAAATTATAGTAATTAGGGAAGTTTACTTTAATGTCCCATGAGTTCTATTGCTGTTTTTAATAGTGCAAAGTAGTACAAGAACAAAACCTGATCATGCCCAATGACTACCCAGAAACTTTCTTTGTATAATTATTAAAGCATGAAATAAGATGGGAAAATAAGCTATCCAAACCTATCACGTATCAATTAAATACCACAGGACAATACTTTTCTGAAATTCAAAGGTTACCTAAGACAGCGAGGAACCCCTTGCTATCCTTTGTTTGGCAGGTGCAAACAATCTGGATGACTTGTTAGAACTGAAAGAATTAAAGAGTTGAGGTATTGGCCGACGGAGAATAACGCTACAGTAGAGAGGCTTAAGTATTAGACCCTGAAGGAAATTATTTGAGAGCGTCAGCATTTGATGAAATCAAGCATTTATCTAAGGTAAATACATCTGCTCTTTAGAAATATCTATCCGATCCACAGAAAATTTGTCTGTACATTGTACTCAGAGGGACCTAATGTTTCAAGGCAGCGTTTTGAGGAATTCATAACAACAGAAAGCAGACCAAAGAAAGCATTGTGCCCCTCCATTCCCCTATTCCTACCATGCTACAGAAACACCCAAGCTTTTCTTAATTAGCTGAAAACCTCGGAATTTACAGGCTTAAATGCTGTATATAGGCTTAAAAACAAAATTAAAATACATTTCCATCTTCTGATCTGTTCCAGTTTCTTAACACAACATGAATCTTGGCATACGTTCTTGTGTGCCTTGCAATGTCACTTTCTTTGCAACAATACCCCTGCATGAAAGGGAGCATAGTTAGCAATTTCTCTTCAGTATTTCTTAGAAAATAGAGTATCTCTCATTACAAGCATTATATTTAGCAAGTGCTCCAAAGAGTTGATAAACTCCATTAAAACAAAGTAGCAAAGAAACACACAGCTGAACTAAACCCTTAAATCATTTCACTACATCTAAGGAAGCAGCTAGAGAATTCAGCTTAGAAATCCAGAAAGGCATATAAACAGTATTGGTTTTTACTTGAGGAACACTGTTGTGCAGGCATTTTAACCTTCCACTGTACTAAGAAACAACTCAATTAAGTGCTTAAGAGCTTTATATAAGAACTGTGGATGACAAAGAGGGCTACCTTAATTTTGTAGGGCCTGTAGTGGCTGGTTCCTGCTTCACAGCATCCTCCCACCATCCACTTAAGGTATCACAACTAAAACACCTTCTGAGCCGCTGCTATTTATTAGCCAGCAAACTGAGGTAACTCCATGCCAATTAGCCAATTATCTTAACACACCAGCCTATGAGCTAATTCTGCAGCCAGCCAAACAAATGGCACAGCTCTCATTTCAACAACAACAAACTGCAGATTCATCCCAGCTCATACTATACTCCGAGCTCTCACTCTCATGTTTCATAAAAATCATATAAAGAAAAAACAGTTGATTTATTCTAGGGAGTACCTTATCACTAATGGTACTATCTCCTCTGAGCATTGGTTGTGTGTTCATTTTGTGTACAAAACTATCTCTTGAATTAAAGGCCCAGAAATGAGGTTATTAAGATTAATCTTTTGCCTATATTCTAACCCTAGGAGCATTAGCAGCACAGGGATCTCCATGCAGCTTTTCCAATCTCCATAAGCTCTTGACATATTGAGTTCACCTGAGCATTAGCAGCAGTAGATCTTGTTGGCGGTTTTCTTTGCTGTCAGCTTTGAGATCTGAACTCTATTCAGAGTGGAAAAAACAGATAGATTTCAACAGGGTGTTGTCCTGGTTTCAGCTGGGCTAGAGTTAATGGTCTTCCTAGTAGCTGGTAGGGTGCTATGTTTTGAGTTCAGTATGCGAAGAATGTCGATAACACTGATGTTTTCAGTCCTTGCTAAGTAGTGTTTAGTCTAAAGTCAAGGGCTTTTCAGCTTCTCAAGCCCAGCCAGCGAGAAAGCTGGAGGGGCACAA
>JAOBAS010000020.1:24332607-24343465 GCA_025311575.1 Elanoides forficatus
CCATCCCACTGGTGGGGGGGGAAGTGAGTGAGCAGCTGCGTGGTGCTTAGTTGCTGGCTGGGGTTAAACCACGACACAGGGTTTCCTAAACAGGATTTTGCCCACATAGCAATTTACCAAAAATTATGTGATATTGTTTCCTAAGCGAGACTGGATGTGAACTTTTGTGATCAGCTTGGAGGAAGTAACAATGTACATTGTGGTTTTATGGACATCTAGATAATTCATCTCAAACCAGTCCAACAAAGCAATATGTGTGGGCAATCCCAGGGAAGGAAGATTAAAATTTGTATTTTTGAAGGACATGACTTTGAGTTAATCTAGATAGCCTCTGGGTTAAAACAAAGCCAGTTATTTGTATCTTCCACTGCTCCCAGATTTGTTCTTCTACCATGAGATCTACAAAGGATAGTATTTCATGATGTGCTTTCCACTGCAATAGGGTTAGTTTTTGTGCGCTACCAGTAAGCGAGGTGAAACAGATTCATTCCGGTTGTGGTGACCAGCTTGGGGGTCTGGCTTTCCCATAACACCAGCAGGACTCATTGCTACATGTTGGAGAACTCCGTCAGTGCTGGAGCTCAGGCATGTCGGAGCTTTGGCCAGGAAACATTGGAGGACCATCCTAATTCAAGAAATATTCTTTGCTGTTGTTTTTAAAGGATGCAGGTATTGCTCAGTTTTGAAAGGCAGCCAAAACACAGTGGGAGGTACAAGAGTGAGAAAAACAAACTGGGAAAAACTGCTTATTAACAGATATACTTTAGTAAATGCATACATAACTATGGAAAACTCCTGTAGTATACCTGATGGGTAATCAGGGTGCATGCCAGTACAGATAAGGTGTGTAATGATGTGACACAAGATCTTGCTTTATTCCCACTTGCACAGATGACTCAAAACCTTTTTTTGCACTACTGCAAACAATTCGGCAATATCCTTGATGAGGTTCAGTCTGTGAAGTCAGTTGTATTGAAACAAAGTGTTGGTATTGATGATCCTTATTTTCTGTATATTTTTAGAGTTTAATCAAATATAATACAATGGTACTGTACTAGTTACCCTCATTGGCTAAAATGGGGCATAAAATAAGGTTTAGGTTTGCATAAGCTTTCTTCACAGAAATGGTTTCACCCAGAGAGACGATTATAGTGTTCCATTTTTGGAAAGAGCTAAGGAATTTATAGCCTAACAAATCTCCCTTCCCATAATTCCTGCTCCTTAATTCGTCAGGAGCTTCATCTTCCCTATCGTCACCTGCACAGCTCTGCGTTTCACACACAGGTAACACCAGTTCCTCCCTGGGGAAGTTCCTAAAAGCATGTACCTCCAAAACACACTGCCCTGTAGCCATCCAAGGGAGTGAAAAGGGAGAAGTTACGCTGCCAGGGAGCAGATCTATTCAGCAACGTCCAACAGGAAAGTGCAAATTCTTATTTCTGCGTATGCAAAGAGCGTTGTCAAAATTGCCTTTTAGGGAATGTGCTGATGAATGTAATCGAGAGGATATCACGCAGAGAAGTAAAGCCTACCATATGGCAAAAATCAGAAGGCGCATGAGCTGTTCCCACATAAGAACACAGCCTTTAGGCACAGGTAACAAAATAAACATGCAGCAAAACCAATCAGAAGCAGAAAGGAAAACAAGCTGCGTTTAAGTTAGAAGATGCTCTTCAAGTATGCACGGCAAGAAATCAAAGGAGCAAAATGAGTTATCAGTCACCGCAGAATGGCAGCTTTTAGCCTAGGCAAAAAAAAACCCACGAAGAACAATTCACTATAAAATAAAGGTTTTGTTGACTTACTAAATTAAAATCCTTTTCTGTGACAGCTCAAGGTATTTAAATGAAACAAAAAGAAACAAACAGAAAACCACCTCTGGAAAAATTCTATTTAGTGTGTTTGTGGTAGCTTCTAATTTAAATGAGTTTCTCTGTCAGCTCTGTGGTAGCAATCTCCTCCTGGTATTCATCAAGCTAAGAGAGTGAAAATAGGTGGTGAGGAAGACCTCTATTACTACAGTATTGCACTACTAACAATCAAGGTAAACTACGTACGCTATCCAATCACCAATGTCCCTGTATGATTAGATGCCCGGCTCCCTCACATCAATGCTTTCTGAAATGTTTCCACCTTTAGAAAATCATTTTGTTGGATGCAGTCATATGCAGTACACAATAGATATATTACCAAGGACAAAGAAACTGTATCCCAAATTCAATTTATCACTGATGTGTCAATTCATTTCCCAAATGCCACAGAAATGATACATCTAAGAATATTAGGCAACGAATAGGCAAGTTAGTGATCCTGTAAGTATGCTGTTTTTCTTGTGAACACACATATTTTTGCCATAGTATAATTGTCATAGACACATATGCACATTACCACTATATTTAAAGGTCTGTGTTCAAAACTTAGTATTTTTGCTACAGTAAACAAAGGTTTTTGTTTAGCTCATTACTCTCTAAGTTTATGCATGTGTGGGAAAAAAAATCTGAGCTCCACTGTTCGTATGTCATGAAGTCTTAATTAAGTAAGGAGTTGCCACCTCCACTCTACTATTCATCTATGTCCCTTCTATAATGAGGGGAGGCAGACATCTCCAGAAGGTGAGCAATCCCATCCAGTCTTTAAACACTTGAGATGGGTGATATGAATTTCCTTCTGGAGTACCCCGTATCTCTCGATTGCCTGTAGACAAATCCTTGATTAACTAGCGTAGACTACTTCAGCACAGCTGATGTTGCTTCTATCGTCTTCACTTATGTGGGTCTGCAGGTTACAGTGCTCATCACAACTGCAATATTTTCAAAACTAAGGGAAGTTCTTATGACATTTTTGTATTTAAGAGCATCATCTCTGAAAACAACATATCCCCTACTCTTATTAAATAAAATATTTCCTTCTTAAGCCTTACTATTTATACTGTGAGCAAAATGACTTAAATATTGCAAAATCCTTCTTGTATAGAAGCAGCTGTAATGAAGATTTTCAAAATAAAATGGATATCTAACATATATTTTAGGACCCATATATATATATATATAACACTATATTAATGCTTCTGCAGGCTAGCATGTTAGTTATGCAGAAGTATATTGACGATAATGCAAAATGCCCCAGTATGCAGGGATTATAAATAGCAAATTACTAGTCTGAGCTCAATAAAAAGTAAACTGAAAAATACAGAGAACTCTACCACTTTTGCTTCTGCATGTGTGCATGTGGAGGTATAGTCTTGTTTTTCTAACTACCTTCCTTTTCACCCCTCTCAACCACACGCAGATTCTTCAGTAATTCGCACAAACAAAAAGCAAGTGCAAGTCTCAGCAATTAGAAATTACAAGTTTCCTGTAAATGCTGCTGAACCAGAGAAATGTATGTTTACATCTGTGTGAAAATGCACAATTTACAGTTATGACTTATCTACGGTTAGCTAGAAATATATACTATTTTATTTAAAATTATGAAATAGGCTAAAGCAGCAATTGGTCATTTTTTACTTCATTACAGATATGAGATGGACATTCCGTGCGGCTGCGCTCAGACTACGTATTCTGTAATGTCCTGGGCCCATTGCAGTCTGGCAGAGTTACTGACTGTATAATCTTCCAACAATAAATCTCAGGGACCAGGACCCAATTACAGTCTATGCTCTTCCTTTAGTATCACAAGAATCTGTACAAAACTGCTAGAAGAGCAGAAAGGGAAATAGCTTGTCATAATTTTTTAAACTATAGACTGAAGTACTTAGTTTTGCTAACATACGTATCGGTCTTCTGAAAACAAAGCAAGATAGCATTAGTGCATTTCCATTTCAATAGAACTTGGCATGCTTCAAACTAATCCATTAATTTGTCTGTGTGACAAGGTAGAAAAGATTTTCAATACATATAGAAAGCATTGAAAAATACAGATTAAATTTGCTAAATCACAGAGTGACATTCTTATAAAAAGCTCACTGCTTCTGTTTTCCCTTTTCCCCCATCCCATGAGCGGTGACAGTCATCATTACTATTGGATATACCTATTGCTAGGTGCTGCCAGCGAGACTAGTGGTTCGAGGAGGAGACGGTATACAGCTATAAGGAAGTATGGGAGCAGGGTACCACATGTAGAAGGAGCAGAGGATGAGTAGAGGGTGGCAGGGAAGCATGATCATGAGAGCTGAGAGGACTAGGAACAGGCAAAGGAAACAAAAGGAAAGGGTGAAAAAAAGACAGAGAAAATGTAGCATTGGCTTGAAAAAAAACTTAGTGAAAGTGTAAACAATGTACTTTAAAAAGGACAAAAGCATCTGTCACATGAAAGCCAGTTACAGATCTTACTAGGCTCATGTGAAAACAGTTGCTGCAGACCCCACAGGGATGCTTTATTTGTGTTATTAGGAGAGAGATCAGATTTCATAATACTGTTTGCTCATAATTTATAGAAAACAAGAATATTTTAACCTTAAATTATTGCCCCAGGCATGAAGAAAGATTGAAAGTATGCAACTTTACCAACCTAACTTTTGGGGACAGAATAGGACATGACCTCTTCCACACTGGATCTGGTACCTGTGGTTCTTGCCTTAGCTATTTCTCCTTAATGGAGGGATATCATTAACCCATTAAGGGTTCCTGAACACTATCTCAACCACACAGCCCTTCAACCAGAGCTAAAGGATTGTCTATTTACTCTATGCCCCAGCTCTGCCATATTTCTTTTAGGATCTGCTCCTAACTCTACTTCCATTTCAGGCTTACCAGAGGTTTGGGGTTTCTGTGGAAAAAAGGATCTACACGTGGTTCTTCCTCTGAAGACACACAAGTCTCATTCCTGTACAGACTTCCAAATACTCAGTAACTGTCTCCTTAATGCTGATCAAAAATTTACTGGCTTCTTAAAATTGTTCCAAAATCTGTTGGCTCCAGCTCTGAGGAGCGTACTCTGCATTTTGCTTCAGTAGTTCCATCACTATAGGCGCATCCCTGTGTGGCACAGTTTTGTTTAAAAAGAAAGATGAATGTTACAACTTAGGCTGCCTTTCAACTAAACCATCACTCATCTCTTCCAGCTAATGAAGAAACCATACTTGGACAAGCGGACTCTGGACTGAACAGCAGCACGTGCTGTTCACCTCTATTGTCACTCCCAAGTTTTCAAACTTTGCCCTAGTAGTTAACCAGTGCGGTTACCGCCAGAGACAGCTCTGCCACCATCAGACTCCACTGTACCTTCTCTTCCTTTACCTGTACTCCTGAGCTATTGGAAACTGTTAGGTTTTTCTCCTTGAGAGGCCACAAAACCAGTCAGCCAACCTACCTCTCCCCATATCTGGAGTATTTTCAGGCACTGAAAGTTTTTCCTGATAAAATTAAGTACTAAGCATCAGTTTTTCAAAGTGATTCTCCTCAGGAGGATTTAAATTTCAGAAAGCATTAAACAGCTGGAATAGTGAATCACTGAAAACTTAAGTCTACCTTTTTCCAAAAATGGTTTTAGAAACCAAGCTGGCTATGGCACCTTCAGCAGTACCTTTGTTATTGGGACCAGTGCCTGAGACCACCATCTCTGTCTGCGTTAAATAGGAGCTTGCTGCAGAAGTCGGCTGTGCTCCTTGTGCGGTGAGGAATTGTGCCACGTGAATAAAGAGACCTGATCACAACTATTTTTTTTAATTGCCTGTACTTCCAAACTGCCCGTGTCCATTTTGTTGCTATTGAATATGTCTAAAATTGCACCAAGACCCTTTAAAAAGGGGAAAATTGTATTAGTTTATCCAGAAAACCGAAGCTGGTTGTTGGAAAGGTTACTTCTGATGGTTTTTAAAATAATATAGCTTGCAAAGTAATATGTTGGCTTAACAGTCTTCTTTTCTTTAGAAAAGCATTTTGTTTCTGATTTTAGTGGGGTTCATACAGCTTACCTGAAAGACTTGAAGCCTCTTCAAGACAAGTTCAGTTTTGAGGGTCTAGAGCTATAATGTTTTTTAATTAAATTTTCCCTACTCCCTAAATGAAAATACTGATCTAAACGTTCAAAACACTAGGTGATGTCTGCCCATCAATTTTTCTCTACCAGTCTTCCTGGAAAAATCAAGCTTATTTTTACTAGACCATGCATAATACCATCTTCAGAAACAAATTGGAAAGTTAATAGGAATGTGCAAATGTTAAACTGCATGTAGCCATGAGAAAAAAAGCTAATAAAATGGTCAGTTTGAAGCTGTCTTTTTGCTGGCTCAAATAAACCATAACTTCTTTATAATCTTGATAATTTTACTTCACTATGTTCTTAGAAAAATGGAATTCTTCTTGGCAATGCACAATTCAGTCATAATCATGCCATTTCAAAAGCCCAGCAAGGCAGTATTTGAAGCCTCCCAAGTAAGAAAAAGATTACACATTCACATAGATCATGCTGCTCCATTTTCATCAGTCAAAATGATGAGAAAAAAATTGGTTAGACTCCTAAATATGGCTTATTGCATTTTGCTTTTCATTATGCTTTGAAGTTATCTATTACAGTGCTTACCACCCTCCCTAAGAGAAGTTGAGAATATATGCATTCATCACGCTCAGAGCTAGAAATCAAGATAGAATAAATACAATGTCATGAAGAAAGCAGCAAGCTGCTAGAACATAAAAGGTGTTTACGTTCTTTCATGGAAGAGCTGATATGGTGTTATTTGATCCATTATCTGGTATAGAGTAATCAAATTCATTAGTACTGGAATACCTAGCACTGGCTACATGAAGTGTCAATAGAAAACCAGAGCTGTAATTAAAGAAGAGGAAAGTGATTATCAGCAGCAGATCAGGTGCTTATCAGCACGGTAGTAGATGAGCGCTCCAGAACTGACTTCTACTTCTCCCACAAAATTAAAACTCATGACACTACTGAGTCTGTACAAAACAGCCTGTTTTGAAGTGTTTTTATGCCAGGTGTCACACCGACAGGATGCAGTGATCATGCTGCTATTTAGCTTATTGAATTAATCTACTTAAGAAAAGGCTGCTTCCAGGGCTGCTGGAGACTCAGAATCAAACCCGCATCAAATTCAGACGCTGAAGTCTATTTCCTAGATGCCACCTGGAAGATTGCTGGAGGGAAAGAGGATTCAAAATTTTAAGTTGTATATTTTGCTGAAGGTGTTTTGCACAGACTTGTACTGCTATATAACTTTATAGAGAAAGTTATTATTATAACTACTTCAAGGCTATATTACAGTGAGCTAGAACAGTTTTAATATCTAATGTATAAATGTTTTTCTAACAATGTCATTGTGTTCCTCAAAGGAACACAAGATGGATGACATGGTCTGCAATTATTTTATGTGATTACTCTTTCAGAAAAAAAAAGATCAAAAAACGTCCTTTCACATTGCCATTCCAGTTTAAATGTGGCTATTGTTAGTGCCTCCTTCCACCAGCTGCATTCACCATTTGTGTATTGCATACACAACTAGCTAGCATTTATTGAACAGAATTTGCAGGAGACAGAGATACTAATGTGTCTCTATCTTTATGACATTTTCTACAGATCAGAGCTGTAACAGCATATGTTACGAGACAATTGGAAAAGCGTTGCCAAACTCTCTCCCCGGAGCTGCTGTAGAACAGCAGCTAGCAATAAACTGAGGCACCATCGAAGACTGACCACAGTCCCTTAAATGTACATATTACAGTGCGAAAGTAACTTACAGTGTGAACACTACCATAATTTTGATCCAAATTTAAGAATAACTGTGATAAATCAACACTAAATCTGACAATAGATCAAAGAAATCTCTGGAGCAGAGAATTAATTAATCATGTCCCTGTAGACAGAAATAATGCATGACCCAGTGAACTTCTCAGTCTTTATTTTCCTCATTGTCCACTCCAAAATCTAAATGTTGACTCTATACATTACTTTAGTAATCCAGTTGTCCACTTCGGTACTCTACTAAGTAGAATTATGTTAACTACGTAGAAGTAAAAATCATAGAAACATAGAATAGAATCATAGAAAAAAGAAAAAAGAAAGCTTTGATTAACTGGTCTGTGCTTTTATGGACGGTTCTGGCTGAGTACTGATTCATTAATCAATCACTAATTCCTCTCCATTGTTTTCTCATGTTGGTTTAGATGTGTTTATTTTCAAACAACGATTTGCAGCTTTGGTAGGCAACATTTTGCTATATGATTTACAATCATATATGTTATGCTGGACTCAAATAATGTAGTCCAGTAACGCAAGCACATTGCAAAACCTAAATCCCATAACTCTTCTCTGTAGCTGTCTGTGCCTTTCCCTTCTTCAATATCAAAGTCAAGTCTCCTTGGCAGGAGAAGGGAGAGCAGGTAAATTTAGAACTTCCCTTTCTTGTTCTGCTAGCGTGGAACACTGCACGAACCTTACCTTCTCCTGTGGAAATTATTCAGGTTTTTGGAGTTCTTCCTGGACAGAAAAGTCGAACAAAAAGTAACAGTGCCACAGTAAAATTGTCCTCGTTCTCACTGAGGTACGCTGAGATCCCATTGCATATGTCACTTTTAGGTCACCATTGAGATCAATGTGTGTTTTCTAATTTTATGCTGCTTGATGTCACTGTTAGATTAATGATACATAATAGACAAGGTCAGCTGTAGCCAATATGTGTTTAGGTTTTTTCCTCTTTAAGTTCAGGGATAAAGCAGATACCCTATCCTAAATAACCTGACACTACCACAAGAAAACAAAGGCGAAGTGTTTCATATTTAATTTCTTGTATTACATCTCTGGCAAAAATGTCTCTTTGTGTTTAATGGTGACTAATACTATGGGGTTTTGAAATTACGTTAACAGAAGATTCTCACTTTTTTCATTTTATAGGAGCCCCCCAAACTGAAACTACCCATCTTTCTATAATTTGCTTGCTTTTTATTCCTGCTTTTCCCCACTCCCATTTTTCTTTTGGAATATTAGAAAAATGGGAAAAGAACATGTGTAGGGAGGAACATCCACACCCTGGAAACAACTTTACATAAAAAAGAGAAAAAATATTTCAGGCATATTGTGGAAAAATAAGAGGCTGGGATTTGTATGGTTTTGTGTGGTGTTTTTTTTAATGAAAAAGATCTGTTAAATGTATTAATTCTTTTTTTCAGATATTACTTCTGCACAGCATTTAATACAAAAAATTTAATAATGACACCCACACAAAGCATTGGTTCACCCTCACCCATTTTAAGTGCTTAACTATCATGACCCAGTAATTTTTTTTTAGTATTTTAATCACCTTATCTCCCTTCACTATTTTTCACTTTTTTAGTTTTCCTGACTGCTGCCATAAGGAACTAGCAATATTACAAAGGTATTAAAGACCGCTTTTGTAGCTTTTCTTTAAGCAGTAAGTTATAAGTTACCTTATAACTTGTCTGTAATAAAGAGATTTGTGACCTTATTTCCCAGAGTCCAAACTGCAGATAATTTCCATAAGCAACTCAAGTATACTTTGAGTTACCCCTTAATAAATTAAACATTGATTTTTTCTTACATTTTTAACTTTATTCCTTTTTTATTTATTTTTTAAATAAGAAGGAATCCATTTTCTACTAACTAAAAAGCATACGTGACATATATCGTATATTTTAATATAATTTTTCCTGAAGCTTGGCATTTTTCAGGATCCATGGTTGCATTCAAGGATAGACAATGTTTTTTAAGAACATTCAATTTAAAATATTTTTAAGGAATGTCACTCAATGCCATTCTAATTAATTTTATTTTCTCATTAGAAGTCTAAAGTAGTTCATGAGCCTTTATTTTGCATTTATGCCAAAACCCAGATCCTCAGCTGTTGCAGACCTGGTTGATTTTACCTGGAGTGCACAGATTTTGACAATTTATACCAAGCTGAAAGATCTAGCCCTCATATTTTAACATTTCTGTTTAACAGAAAAAAAGAAAAATATTTTTATAGCATTTACATTATATGAATGTAGCTTCTACACACAAAATGAATATACTAGCTATATTGACAGAATTGGTTTCTTTTTAGAGAAGATTCAAAACAAGACAACTGCACAAGGTAAAACCAGCATCAAACCAGAATAGTTGTCCCCCATTTTCTCATGTGGAACTCCCCTTATCTTTAATACCAAGGGCAGATACTTTACTATTTAGAAAAATCCTTTGTGACATATGAATATTATGGGCTTATCACACGGTCCAAAGCTCTCTGTTTTAAGCAAGAGAAGCATGTGTGGCTCATTCATTTCCATATGCCACATAAAACCCTCTCCTACTGGGTAAATTAGGAGTTCCTAAAATTGCTATATTATTGATGGCAGAATAATAATTTAGAGTCATTTACATAACTCATAGAACACAGTTCTATCTTGTAAATTACGTGTTACTGAAATGCCTAGCTCCGAAGCTGCAGTCAGGGAAACCCGTCAGTTACGACTGTGAATCTTGGCTCCCTTGACACCAAGGATGCTGTTACTTCTCTCAAATTGCCTTTTAATTGGCGGGTAATGTTCGAATATGCATAACGCTTGAATTTCAATGCAAAAGAAAGCGTACTCATGTATTTGCTACCACTGGAACTTTTCATTAAGGGCTCCATAATGTGTCTATCCCTCCTTTTAAACTCATAATATATCTATACATACGTGCTTAGTGTTTCCCAGGAAAGCAAGGCTTCATCTCCCAAACCGGTTCCTTGGGAAGACAAACTCCATAACTCCGACTGTCCCTCCTTCCTCCTCCTTCCCCCAGGTTTATTGCTGGGCAGGATTTGTCCTGGTTTCAGCTGGGATAGAGTGAATTGTCTTCCTAGTAGCTGGTAGGGTGCTGTGTTTTGAGTTCAGTATGCAAAGAATGTTGATAACACTGATGTTTT
>JAOBAS010000020.1:24343565-24364748 GCA_025311575.1 Elanoides forficatus
CTCCCCCATCCCACTGGTGGGGAGGGAAGTGAGTGAGCGGCTGCATGGTGCTTAGTTGCTGGCTGGGGTTAAACCACGATGACGTCATATGGCACGGGATATCCCTTTGGTCAGTTGGGGTCAGTGCTCCTGGCTGTGTCCCCTCCCAGCTCTTAGTGCACCCCAGCCCTCTCGCTGGTGGAGCAGCGTGAGAAACGGAAAATCCCTTGACGATGTGTAAGCATTGCTCGGCAATAACTAAACTATGTTGCATTATCAATACTGTTTTGGTCACAAATCCAAAACGTAGCCCCATACAACACTGGTGGTTCATCCTAAGCTGTTATCTGAGTTAATGGGTTAACAGCGTGTCTGTGATACAAAACACAGATCTATTTGCTGCTTAATGAAAATCTACACTTTACTAGATGTTTTAATATGACAGTCTACACAGAAGACGGTCCTAGTAAACTGAATTTAATAGTCAAGCCATAATGAAGGGAATTACACTGACAGTTCAGTTGCTCCAAGCCAATTAGTGGCAAATTCCAAGTTACTTGGAAACATCTTCCAGGTAACAGAAATGTCTCTTCCTACAGACACATTACTTGTATTTACAGTTCAGGGTTTGTTGGTTTTTTTGGTTTTGTTTTTGGTTTAGGGGGTTTTGTTGTTGTTGTTTGGTTTGGGTTTTTTTAAATTTCAAGAAATGAAAAGAGCGAAGTACATTTAAGAAGATCAAGAGCCCTCAGCCACACTGATGTCGTGACCTAGAGAAGCTATTCACGACCCGTTGGCACACCCAGCAAGGATGGGAGATCCTGGATCAGTTCTTCTGACATCTACAGCATGTAAAAGAGGTCTGGCTGAGGGACATCAATACCACTAGCAAGGAACCTGGCTGGTGAGCCATGTTAAATAGATCTCTCAATTATATTGCCATCTTTGGCAAGTACTTGGCACAAGTAGATGACACCAAGACCAGTGAGGTAAGGTTATAAACTCCCTGACCCAGAATAAAGCAAGCCATTTATAGGGACGTATGTCTCCCAGGAGCCAGGGATCTCGTCTCTCTAGCACTTCTATGGCTAAAAGACTCAGGCCAGCCTTTCACTGCCCAGTAAAATGGGAGTGAGAAGGCTGCACACACCAAAGCTAAATACTCTGCGAGAAGATCTAGGTAAACAGTGTCTCCCAGTTGTTTGCAAGACTGCTGTTGCTCCATGTCCCAACAGACATGGCTTCCCACTGGAGAAGCAGGAAAAACAATTTCAGCTGTTACTTGCACTTTGCTGATTGCTACAGGTTATTTTCTAAACTGTTAATATATCCCAATAATACATTGCTTCTGTTCCGGTACGTGCCTTGTTTCTTCTCAAGGAGATCTGCACTCCATGGAATATTTACTTGTCAACGTAAGGAAGGATTTACTGAAATAAATATCAGTTAGTTCTTTTGTCTCCATACAGCTTGTCTGCTTAACGCAGCTAATACAGAACATTGGAATACATTGACTTAATTTGCACTTGACAAAATACAAATATATATGATTAGGTTTGACTGTATTATGTTGCTAATCAGTGTATTCAAGATGGCTGCATGCATATTATAATAAACTTCCATTTATTATGTATGTGCATGAACTGTATTAAGTCAATACATTGCCTAATTGTGTAGGCAGGAACTAATCTTCCCTGTTATTACACATGTTGCTACAGTTTACTATGACAGAAATAGCTTTTACTTTGAATCTTTCTGTAATATGATAGATTAACAAAGCACTACAATCCCATGAAAGACATCAATGCACTGGGATTAATTTGGTAAACTAATATTTTTCCTCTTATTGGAAAAACACTATATTAACATTTAAATACTTTGTTGCATCTGAGTATCAGAATGCTGTTGTAGTCACTCGTCTTTTCTGCATCTGTCAAATCTGTGCTCTTAGCAAATATCAATTCATTTTTAACAAAACCCTAACTGCAGCAATTAGTGTTCTAAAGATAAGAATATTACATTCCTCAGGAGAAGCTGAGGCATATTATGTTAATTTGTTTGTCTGTCTCTATATAGGGACACATGTCTTTAATTAAGTAGATAAGTTTTAATGAACTCTTTCTAAAATATGAAGGTTGTGATTTAGTTTTAATAAGAGAAAATTTGATGTTCCGTGCACCCTCGGCAGTGTTATTTAGTTCAGACGCTGTAATATCTTCTCATTTTAAGTGACAATCTTTATACAGTCTGCTTATTTACCCTGAAACATTAGTCCATGAGAAGAATTTAATCCCTTTTCAGAAAGTGAATGTAAGCTCCACGTGTCAGCTAAGTCTCAAGCCTGCGATCACGGATGTACATAAAGTCTGAGTTGGCTTTTGGCAGCAGGGAGAACATAACCCATATTCTATGCAGGCAAAAGAAAGCATAGTTAGGTACTGTCATTTTTGTCCTAAAAATAACGACTCTCGATTCTCAGCATGACTAGTTGGTTTGAATGCAGGACTAAACTAATTCCAGTTTCAGAGCGATTTAATGAGTGCTACTAATAAAGTCACATCATAATCTGTGACAAGTTGTGCTGTATGGTACGGACATTCCCTCTGCTGCCAAACTACTACCAAAAAAAATCCCACCCCAAATGCTGAGAGAGAAAAGAAAGAAATCTGATAAAAATTGTGACAGGATATGTCTGCAGACCTCATTTTAAACATCCATGGTATAGGATGGGGGATGTTACTTGAAACAAAGGAACTGAAAACTAAACAAATGCTATTACTGCAGTGTCACAGGTATGACCTGAGTGCAGTCTTGGAGACCGAGGGATGCTCCGAGCAGAGAAGGGACCATGTGCAACATGCAGATCCCACCTTACAAGTGGAACTGCCAAGAAAAAGACCTCTCCTCAGCATGAACAGAACACAGGCATGCAAACAGAAAAAAGGAGGTAAGCCAGACATTGGGAGATGAAACAAAATGGAGGCACTCTGGTGCCAATGATGTACAGAACACAAGTAAGATGGAAGGAAAGTATAATACCTGACTGGATTTGAGCAGGGGACAAACTGTATGTCCCCATGCTGCAACTGCCTGAGGAAGAAAAAGCAGCAACACACAACCTTATTTAGACGGCAGAGGCTTCCAATCAAGAGAAAAACATTTACAGCATAACTCAAGTTAAAACTAATGAGTCAAAGTACATGAACGTGAGGAAAAAGCCACCCCTCCCATCACTGTGTCGTGAGGGGAACAACCAACTTCATTCCTTCCAGGTACTATGACAAGTCCTCGTTATCTCCAGCAAAACCAGTTGGAAGATTGTCAAAAAAACACATTATTAATGGAAAAATATTCTAAAAACCACCGAGACATGTCAATGCTTGTTGTTTACTATGACACACTGGAGTGTCATCTGTTGTTATGCCATTGAAAAGTACAACCTAGAAATTGAGTGTCACACATCAGCTTAGTTTTGATGTGACTGGAGTGAACACAGACACTATTAGTTTTGTTTAGCGTTCTCGTTGACTTCAAGGGCAACTTTAAATCCACAGAAATCCACATGTATAAGTCATGGAACTATTAAAATGCAGAGTTGCACGACTTCTGCTAGACTTTGCAGAGGTAAAACCATCAAACCTACAAAGCAGTAGCTCCATGCTATATATTCCACTTAAAATACATAGGCAGACTGATTAAATAAAAATCTTCTAATATTACAGGGATCTATGCAAATCCCAAACTACTGAGAACAAAAAGAAATCACAGCCTGCTACCTATAACTGCTGATATATCAGCAGCTTGTACCTGCCCACTGTTTTGTGGTCAAGAATGAGGTTTTGCATGTTGAATGACAGGTTCCTCCCAGAAGTTATTAGTGGTTGCAAATGTTACAGGCAGAGCACATCATCCAGAATATATTGTAAGGGACAGCAGGACAGAAAAAAAACCCCAAACTATTATTTATTTACATGCAATCTAATTTTTCTATTTCAGATGGGTCTGTCAATCCTTGAATTAGCCCAACTGTCTAAGGGGCAGACTGAAATTCTGGGCTCTGCCACAGTCTCTAGACAAATCAGTGAACAAAGTAGGGAGTCACAGGAGGAGATGACTTCCTATCAAGATAATGATGTGGAAAAAGTCAATTTCCCTGAAAGGGATTGAGGAAAATACAGCAGGTGTGTGCTGTAGCATCATGAGAGGAACAAACTGCACATCGTAAGACAGAGAAAGGCCAGAGACAAATGAAGGTTTATGTCTTTTGGCAGGTCTGAGCACTTCAAAAGTGGAAGGCATGTAATGCCTCAGAGATGCCATTTCTCTCCCACACCTCATAAATAACCCAAGTATATTACTCAGCCTACCCTTGGCTTACCTTTTCACGATGATTTTACCAGCAGGATGGCGGGTAAAGGTGTTTGGCAAGGTGCTCTGCATCTCGTAGGGCTGCGAGGTGTCTTCTGCCTTGCTGAATTCAGTGCTCATGTATAGCCCACCTTAAAGGTTTCCACTCACATTTTGAAACAAAAAGCCCAGCAGATACTGGTCGCTTTTAATATTCGATACCTGAACGGAACAGTAGGAGAAAGCAACCACATTTGGCTTATAGGCAGTCTATCCGTTCCTGTATGCCAGAGGGGACAAATGGAGGCCACCTTCCCTGTCTCATGCCACCTTACGGGACATTCTGACCATATTGAATAAGGGCAAACTGTTTTAAGAAAAAAGAGAAACAAGAAGACGACAGCCAATATTTTGGTTTAAATATTTGTGCCAAAATACGTCTGCTTTCACAACCAGTTTACATATTAAATTACCATATGTTTTGCCTTTACAGAAAAACTAAAGAATTAGCTTTTTTCCATGAAATAGGTTTCTTTCTACAAAGTACCTTCTTTTGTTTGTTTACTTATTTATAACAGTCTTAATTTAAGTTTACTCAACAGGTTTAGAAAAAAATATTTTAAAAATTATTTAGAGACTTGCACGGTGTAAATTTTTGCAAAACTGGAAATTACACATATGTTTGTTTTCTCTGTTCAGAGCAATGAAGTTGCAACCTTCTTTAACGCGGAAAACAAAACATGGCTATAAGGACCTGCAAGTGCAGCTTGTCTGATGTATCAGTCAAAATGCATCATTTCTAAACAAAGAGCTAGAAATAAAGAAGATTGCTGCTGTGGAACGTATTTATTTTTATTTAACTTTTCTCCAGCAAGTCTGAATATAGCTCACAACACAGACATTAACAATTGCATAGGAGAATTCTGATTCATCGTGTTATACCACGACACATGGATAACTACCACCAGCTGGACTCAAATGAAAGGATTTTCGCTGTTTTCAAAACACAGGCAAGTACAAATGCACTTTGGTTTTCCTTGTAAAAAATAATCACAAAGTAATAGAGCACTCTTAGATGTCAGTTAGTTAACTTACTGTGTAAAAATAATTTGGCTCCATCTACTAAACATGCCCAACCTACACTTTGAACACTGTAGCAGCTCGAAGACTTTCAACTTCTCTAAATTTACTTAACTTAGTTGTTTAATTTTAAACAAAAATTGAAGTACAATAGCCTAGTGAAGCCAGTAGATATTTTTTATCTTTACACTCACACGTTATAATGGTGTTCATAAGTTCCCTAGGAGAAAATGAGACAGTCATCAGAACCTTTGAAGTTTATCTTCACAGTCTTTCTGCATCTGAAAAAAATAAAAAAAAAAAAAGAGAGACTTTAATTTACATTTTAATTTGTTGTTTTGAATTCAGTAGGACATTTGAGTAAGCAAAGATGACCTCCCTCTTTTTTCCTGTATATTTTAAGAGTGACAGAACTTACACTGTATGTTACTGCAGTTACATAGTTATGAGTCAATTTTAAAAACAATTTAATGTATTCCTTTTTTTTTCCTTTTGAAGGCTTTAAAATACAATTAAATCATTTTTGCTTTGAAAATTCAATTAGAAGTTTTAAGTAGCCTTAAATAGCTGGATCTGCCAGAGGACTTAAAGGGAGTCTCAGGGGTACGCCTAGAAACTCCATTAGTCCAGCCAAAGAACTTAACTCTTACCAGGTTCTTGCAGGGATTGCTACTTAAAAGAGGATCTTTAAAGCACGTTGTCCTACAACAGACCAACACAATGCCTCTGCCTTGGTTAAAAGGGACCTGTGAATCCGTAGCTCTCTTCCCCCCTTCTGCCGATGACAAGGAAAGCCAGGTGGGAGGAGAACACCTGGGACCTCACACCTGCAAGAACTTGTGCACACAAAATGTTGCACGCTTGAGACACAAAATGCTTCTCAGCCCCAGTAATTTCCCTGAATAAGCATGGAAAAACCGCTCAGACTTTTATTTCCGTGTTTGGAAAAAGGGCGTAGTTTTGAGAGTGCTTATATCACTCATTTACACGCTAAAACATTGGCCTTTATTTCTGAAAAAAAATAAACTGCCTTGCCCCGCTTCTGTCAGAAAAGGATGGCGAGATAAGCCAGCCCCAGTGACAGCACACTGGCCCAGTCCAGCAGCCCCCATGCCCCCCTGCTGAGGAAGAAGCCACAACAGCTTCTGCCTGTGGAGTCACTTTGCCACCACACAGCTGGTCTCCTGTCCTGACCAAAGCACCGGCTCACTGCTGCTCAAAGGAGAGCTCACACAGACCCACCGGCACGATGCTCAGCGCTCATCTGATTAGGAAGTAAGTCAGTTCACCTTGCTAACATGGCAAAGTGCTACTGATTGACTTTCTTGGCTCTCTTTTTTACCGTTTTCCTCCTGAATGCGTATGGTGAACTGAAGCGCTTGGATAAATGTTGTCAGCACTTAAGCCAAGCTTCACAAACCTGATGCTTTTGTAAGGAGTCATAAGGTTTTCACATGGGCAGATCCAGCTGATACAATCTGCTTACACTTCCAAACGACTCCCAACCAAGCCTCTTACTATAAGCTCTGAGGATATTTAAGCAACCCTTGCATAAAAAGGAACATAGGTAAAATAATTGGTGAACAGGTAGGAAACTGAGAATAGGATAATTTTCTCAATTGGGAGTGATCTCCAGAGGCTTTTCACAGTATTCTGCATCGAGACCTCTGATGTTTAACATATCCATAATATCACAGGAATGCACTGAATAGCAAGGCGGCAAAATCTGTTGATGGTAGGAAGTTATTCAGAGTAGAAAAGATAAGAGCTGACTGCAAAGAATTCTAGAAAGACCTTATGACACTGAGCAGTTTTGTGTCAAAAGGCAGATAAAATTCAATGTAGAATAATATATGGCACACGCAGTAAAAAGCAATCCCAACTTCAGAAAGAAAATAATGGGCTTCGAGTTGACCTTTACCAGGAAAGCAGTCTTGGGATCATGATAGATAACTCCAGGAAACATCAGCACAGAGCTCAATAGCAGTCAAAGAGCAAATAAAGTCTTAGGAACTACAAGAAAGAAAAGAGAACAAAAGAGAGAACTTTGGACCACTGAAGAATGTGGTTTGGCTTTCTCATCTCAAAAATGACCAAGCAGATCTACAAAAGGTTCAGAGAAGAGCAAGAAGGATGATCAAAGATTAGGGACAACTTGTGTCCAAAAGAACAATTAAGATAAGGAGTTTTCATCCTGCAAAATGGGTGAGCAAAGAGAGATAAGACAGACATGGATGAAGACATGAGTGTCGGATAGAGGATGGCACTGCCTCCTGCAGTAGAAGAAGGAGAAGGTATTACCCACCAGGTGACAGGTTGAAAGCAAAGAGCAAGAGGTGGTCCGTCACACAGTACACAGCTAAACGGTGGCTCTTGTCCACGGGATGCTGTGAGTGATAAAAGCCTGTAAGCATTCAAGGAAGGACTGGATGAGTCTTCCCTGGCAACTTCTCTGCTGAAAAATCCTCTGAGGGTTATCACATACCTATGCCTCTTCTGGCTTAGAAAGTCTTGGAGTCACAAATTGCTGCAGGGTGTTTGGGAGGGGTATAACAATTTGATTTTTCTCTCCTTCACTGAGCATTCAGCTTTGCCCGGCATCAGAGGCAGAGTCCCGGGCTAGAGGGACCAGCCCTGTATGGCCTCTCTGCACGTAAAAAATAAGGTTGATTAGACAAGTGCCACAGTCACTACAAGGTAAGTAGCAGAAACACATGCCTGGGACAGGGAGTCATAGAAGAGGGAGGAAAACAGGCTTTATCCATTCTGGTGAGATTTTAGAAGAGCTCAAACTATAACATGCAACCATACTTTAGATGTTTCAGTTGGGAGACTACTAACCTTAAAATAGCTTTGCTCCGAATAGGTGCTAAACTTCACACAGGATGATTCAAAACTCCTAACCAGCGTGCATAACCTCCAGCTTTCTTAAGTTACCTCCTTATTCAAGCAAAGGCAGGGCACCAGATTAAATCTCCACCACTCATTTTCTCAGCTCACAAAGCATCTTCTTCACACAGTGCAGCCCAGTTTAGAAATACTTTGGTATTCTTGTTGCACCAGGAGTCCCCACAGTCCTCAGGCTTCAGCTAAATTATGTTTTCATTGAAATCATGTTCACAAAGCTCTCAGGAACCTTCAGCAGAATTGTGCTTCACCTGCATGAGATACAGTGTCAACAAATTCAGAAGAGTGTTGTCAGATGGGATGAAAAAAAAAAAATATTTAAGATAATTGTACTAGCTTTAGCCCTGTAATCTTAAATTAATTTATACTATAAGCATGTGTAGCTGCTGTGCACATGCCTGAGCAACAAATGCCACCCGCAAGCTAGATATAATGCCAGGAATATTTTATAATAAATATGTTTCATCTGCTGCTTCTATGCTTACACTTCCTAATCACTCTTCCAAAACATGGGACAATGACCCTATAAGGGGCAGAGGAGAGTATCTGCTATAATTCCACAATTCCTGTGGCATTTGAGAAGCTTTAGGAAATTTTATTGCAAATTAGATACATAATGATCATTTCCCTCATTACTGAAATGTCCAGGAACAAGCATTTCAACTGGAGTAAAGGGCAAAAGCCTTTTAGCAATGCACAACACAACAGTGTAGGAGAAAAAATGAGAAATATCTTTTCTAACAGAAACCAGTGAGGAATTTTTAAGTAGGTAGAATGTAATTACCCGATTGAAATTAAGCCATGACATTGCAGCTTTCACCTCTACTCTTGAAAAAAAGTGCCATGGGATCTGTTAAATGACTGCATGTGGCCAGGACCTCAGTTTTATGTCTCATTCAGAAGCGTGGTGGAAAGGGATGTCAACTCAGCATTTAAAAATCCCATTTGTTTTACATGCAGTTTGGGAATATTTTTAAGCTTTCACTTTTATTCATTTGTTCTTAATACTCAGGGAGAAAGAAAGAGAGTTTCCACAAAAAGGACTGCAGGTACAAAATAGATAAATGGTATCGCTGCACAAGAAAAATAACACTGGCAAGAAGAATACAAAGTTCCCCAAATATTTGTGTGCTAAACATATGTAAAATATACTCAGCGAATACAAACCCCTGAAACTGGAAAATTTGATGAATGCTCACTCATTTGGAGATATTTGTTCATATTTTATGTAAGTATATCCAGAATATAAATGGAAAGGATTTTCTCTAGGGTAAAATAAAACTGGACGTTCTTCAGCAAGAGTAATGAGTTGCAGATAAAATCATTTTTGACACAGCAACTCAAATATGCCGGACGTGGGGCACACGTACATGTGTGTATGTTTTACTAAAAATGAAATGAAAAAATGATGTCTCTTTCCCACAGAATAAGCTCCATCACAGCAACCCTACCAGTTACTGCCTTTGACTTCAGGTTTTATTTATGCTCTATTGGAAAGAATCTCTTGTTCCTGGGATACAAAGGAGGGGAAACTGAGTACTCAGAGCATGGAACAGTGTAGAGCAAAGCTGAAATCTCCACATTAACTCTGCTTGCTTCTGCTTCCATTGTAAAATACAATTTCCAGCAGCAGCACGAGTAGCCATAAATGAACGTAACATACAGCACAAATCAACCGGAACACCTTCACGAGTTGTATACCACACTTTGTAAGAAGGCAGACGCAGCCTTCACCTTCGCCTTGCTCTTAACGGCGAGTCTAAGCTCGGTGTCCTGAAGCACTAGTTGCTCCTGAGACCTGAAACTTGATGTTTCCTCCAGCTGCCCTGACCTGCCTGTCCAGCGAGATGGGTCAGTCACGTCGTGCTCTGAAGGGGGTGCAATAGAAGGCTCTTCTCTGAGGAGACACATTCGTCCTTGAGGGTAACCTTACATTTAGGGAACTTCCTCAAATTCTCCCCTGCTCTCAGCTCCACTGCCTCACAGGTACTCCAGGAGATCGCTAGTGTGGATTAGCAGCACGCTTAGGCTCGGGCTGGATTCTGCACTGTATATATGCAGTTCATGACATCTAAGAGCAAATATAAATAAAATCAATTCTACAGAGACATGGGTCCCAGTGCTTCAATACAGAGTCCCCGGGGAATCAATGGATTGACATGAGGAAGCAAGGCTTTGAAACTTTACAGGAATGGGTCAAAACTGTGCCTAGCATATTTCATAAAAGTACACATAGACCTACTCAGCTGGTGAGGAATTCTAGTTTTTTCTCCCCCTTTTACCCAACACCTAACCCTCTCATAGGAACTCAAGCAGATGGGGTTGTCTACATACGAGAAAGCTAAAGCCATCTAGAACTGGAAGGAACAGACCTGGGAAGGGTTTATTCAGAAAAGCCAGTATATTGAGCATCTTCTCTGTTCAGACCCCATGCTCAACAAGGAACACCGTAGCAGCTGTGGATCAAAGGAGCTTTGTCACAGGCTTCAGCAGGAACAAATGCAATCTCTGTACAAATCGTTAAGGTGAAGGCAGCCCTGATTATCAATATGGTTATTACAGCCTCAAAGACATCTCCAGGCGCGGTGCGGAACACCCCATGCATGTGTGCTGCACCTTCCCATGCACACCCCGCCCCACCTGCATACACCCCGCACCAGCAATGTGCAGGATCCTCACTCTAAAGGGTAAAACGCCCTTGTTCTCACCAGATGAATGCCAACCTGCTGGCGTATGGTGCTTACTTAATACTGTTCTCCCATCCTCACACAGTTTCGAAGCACATCAGAACCTGTTCAGAATCCAACGGCTGCCTGCTGCTTGTGATACACACAGTGCTAATGTTCAAAAAAATGATTTGGCCAACGCACTTTTCAATTAGCCCTTATCTGTAAAAACATGTTACATAATACAATTTGCTGTGAGTTAGAGCTGAATTTTAATTCACGTTACTTGTATTCTGTAAGTGCACGAGGGATTCTTGGAAGTATTGAAAATTTTAAAGTTTGAAATGAACAGTTAATTTCTGAGTAGAAATTAAATCTGAAAAGAAAAGCTAGAACAGGGACAGTTTTGCACCTCCTGTATAACGGAAACCAAAGTGTTAGAATACAGCTCTAGAAAATTCCATATATCCAACAATAATATAAGGAAACATTCTCAGAGCTTCATTTTGTTGAACCCTTTTTAAAAAAAATGTGAACGTGTCTGTATGAGGTGCATATATACAATATACAGTTAGAAATCAGGATCTGGAAGACAAACTAATGTTTTTGTCTTACCTGTTTCAAGCATCATATAAAAAAATCCATACATGAGGATATTCTAATTTGCAGCATCTAAGATTAGCGGTCAAGAAGCAGACCAAAGCTCTCTCCAACTTCCATCACCTTGAACCTATTTGGTATAAGAAATTTGTTAGTGAAAATATGGATTTGGATTTCCTCCTTGTTCTTAAAAGTTTGAACCAACTAAAAATGATCGTAGCAGCTTTCCAAACTTTTGCTGAAGAGGCAAGATCATGAAAGTGAAACACGGCAACAGTCTCCATAAATCTTCCACATTACTCCATGCTTTATCCTTTGCTTCTGCTTCACTAATCCTTCTGTTCCTAGAGGTGATGACTCAGCCAAGTTTGCTTTCTTTTTGAAAAACTGTTCTCCTTGTGACTAACCAAGCATCAGACTCCTATTCCAATCTTTATACAGTGTACACAGGAAATTTCATCCCGTTCTCAGCAGAAATAGCTACGTGGACATAACAAACATGCTTGCATCAGCACTGCAGCTCAGATCAGGAGCTCACATGGAAGCAAATCTCTCGTTTTACTTTCTTTGCTGTGGTTTTCTCTCTCCATAGCTCTGTCCCAGAGCACACAAGTTTGATTCCTTTTGAATGTAACTAAACTGGAAGGTGTGCTCCAGTGTGCACAAACAGTATTTAGCTCCTAAATATTTCAAGTCATCCTTTTCCTGAAGTAACTTCCAGACAGATAACACAGGAGTGGTCTCTCAGATTTCATTTCTATCTTTAATTCTGATAGATGTCATTTTTTATTGTCTGATATTGTAATGAAGGTCACCTGTAAGTAGTTTGCTCTAAGTTCTCGAAATGAATATAATTTTAGTTCCTTTTCAGCCTACACTCTCCTTCTCACTCTCTCACAACATGTTCGCATGATGAAAAAAAAAATATTTGAAATGAAGTCACATCCTTCTAAATTAAATCTCTCTGGAATAAGGGTGGCAAACTCATGCAGTGATTATTGCTATGAAACAACACTATTTACAAGAAACAAAGTGTGAGAGTTTGTGTGTGTATGTAAATATGCAAGTATTTAAGAGAGTAACTTTTTGAACAGTAACAGTCCCTCCAGAAGCCCTTCTAGCATTGTCTTCTGAGAGCTAGCTACCTTGTTAAAAAAATAAAAAAGAATTAAAAATTCTTTTCCAGTGTTTTTCTTGGCCGTATGCTTCTTCATTTTCTTTCCAGCAAGTGATAGATTGGAATTGTGAATCCAGTGATACAGTATTTGACATTTAATACAACCGAGGAATTAAAAAGAAGGTTTCTAAAGCAAAACTCTTTGGATAAATCAAATCTACCACTTCTATGTAAATAAAATGAATAACCAAATATCTCACCTATCCTCACCTCTTTCCAAAATGATTTTACATATTTTTATACCAAAGACTAGTGCTTATCCTTCCTAAAGTCCCTTTTTGTATTACAGCTGTAGCAATGCATGTCAGATCTATTCTATGTGATCTAAATAACTGCGGTCTTGTATCCAGAGCAGGAGATGTGAAGTCAAGGCAACACTGTCCAGGCTCTGATTTTTGTCAATGGGAAGGCAAGGGGCAAATTCGTCTCTATTTTCAGTGCCCTGAACACCCATAGTTTGCACTAGATATGAGACTCTAATTGTAGGCACACAGATCTAAAAACTGGAATCATATGGTCTGTCTTGCTGTCTGAGCAGGAGGTGATGTTATACTGTTTTGATAAGACAGAGATCCTGAGGTCTAACTGACTTAATATAAGCATCTTTTAAACTACTATATGAAAGGTGCTATATGGATTTTTATTCTTTCACATCTCATCCTTGAACCAAGAAAGGCAACGGTTATTGAAACCTTCATTAACGATTTCATTTTGTGTATACAACCAAAACAATGTTTAAAAGAAGCCTATTACTGTCTGTGTCCACACTACAAAAACCATCCTTCCCAAAGATCAGTCCCAGGTTTTTTCTTTTCTCTCTCAGCTCAAAATTTCTGAAACAAGATAGGGCAGTGTTGCAGCTTGCAAGGAACAGGGTCTTTGTGGCACGAAGCCAGAGGTACCTGCAGCAAGCTGTTGGGCATGGAGCTGAGGGCAAGGAGGTGTTCGACGCCAGAAGAGCAGCAGAGGCAGTGCCTGGGAAGGGTGCGAGCCAAGCACGGCACGGCCTCATCCACCTTCCCGCGGCAGACTTTTCCCTCACTGAATCGCACCCAGCTTTCTTGCAAAAACAGCTTCTTGGGTTTGGCAGAGGGCTTGTTGTTTCAGTCCACCCACTCATGAAAGAACACAGGAATGAGTAACCGTAGCGTGGACAACCACAGTGCTGCATCCAGAGAACGAACGAGGACGCCGTGGGTTATTCGACAGCATCCTGTTAGCAGTCGCTGTACACATCTACCCTCCTTCCATGAAACTCCTCCGTTCCCTCATGTCAGAAGCTGCCCAGCCACTTTGGCTTTGCCTTACCAACTATGTAGGAAACTTGGAAACCTTTTACAAAGGAAGATAGTCACATCACACATCTGATGTATGCTGCATATATATCCGCTTCAGACAGTTCCAGCTATCAAGAGCCCAACACACTCTTAATAAAAGTACCTGGAGAGTTTCATCCATCTAAAGATAATTATATTTCAGGACAAAGCACGTTTCCTCACATTTGCCTCACAAAATGCCACTTCATATTGTTGCCTGGCTACCCTCCGCTGAATTCAGGCACAGCACTGTTTCTGCCCTTTAAATGTACTAATTACTTATTGCTGTAATTACAGCACACTAGTTTAAAGGTTTTATCATTACTTTGAACAGATTAACGTGCTGTTGTAAGAGTACTTCAGAGCCTTTTGTTTCAAATTTCCATCATTAATCAGGCCAGTGTTTCTGTGGAAATTCAATATTTATATTCCCGATAACAATGTGTGTACTTATGGGCACCCGTGTTCCTCAATGACATGCAAAATACAGGTAAACCAGCGGTCGCTGAGTACATAATACATCTTTCTTATGTACAGGGAGTATTATATACTTGATGAATTGCTTTTTTTCCTGTGACGGCATAAAGACCGAGTGGAGTAGGATTTGCAGTAGGGGCAGTCAATGCATTGTTCACCCCGCTCGGACATCTGCCTTCACTTTATCCAAAGTAGACGGGACATTACCCAAAGGGGCTGTGCATGCTTGTGTACTGTAGCCCAGCACACAGTGAGATATTTAAAGTTCTGGACATTTGGCATAGGGGGAGTGAGGGGGGACACCCCTTTGGCCCTCTGCCCAGTTCAGCCTGCCACAGCAGACTTCCAGCTCCTAATCATAAGCAGCATCTGCACAAGCATCTTTCCATGCCAAGCACCCTCCTTATGGGCAAACCTCATCATCCAACCTTGCTACGGCCCTATTCACTATGAGTTTTATATGCAGGCACATTATGTTCAGAAAGAGGGAAGGAAATCAAGAAGATCGTTATTGGAATTGAGCATTCTTCACTAATAGGCTAAATATTTTCATTACATTCCACATAGCTTGTTGCATGAATTTATTACAATCTATCACGTTTGACTTTTAGATCAACAACCTTCATGTCCTAGCTTTTAGGCACGTGAACAGCTCTGGGACACAAAGTCCTCCGGCAGGTCCCTTCTACCTGGCAGCAAGTAGAGCAGCTGAGATAACGTTTTTCCACCAGCAGAGACCTGAGCTCCTATAGAAGATTCATTTATAATTTCCAGCAGTGTGAATTACAGGCAGACTACAGGTAAACCTGAATTAGCATTGTCTATCTAGATGTCTGTTACCATTAGCTGATCAATCATAGTCAGGATTTCAGTTAAGAACAAAACCGTAGCTTGGTCTGCATATGGAGGAAAAACCAGAAATTTTAAAATCTCTGAGCTGGGCAGGAATAAGCACAATCCTTGCATTCAGGGATCCCAAAATTGATAAGCACATGTTGACCACAACTGTAACGGCCTCTCCATTGCATATAGCAAGAAGTGGGATAATGGTCTTCTACTAAACAGCTCCATAGTAAGGACTAAGACGGATCTCCTGTGGCATGCATGGCAGCCTGAGGGGTATTACAGAGAACATGTTTCATCAGGAAAAATAACCAGAACAAAACCGGTTATTCGAGAGATTAAGTATTTGGAAATTAGCTATAATTTTTACTAATTTGTGAAACAGTCACTGGGTACTCATTAATAGTTATGGGCTGTTAAACAAATCACATTGTATATTTCTTCTGATTCAATAGATTATGGTTTAATAAAACAATCACTTTTGTGTTGATAAAGTCCAAGCTGACATAACAACTTGATATTTTTTTAAAAAATGTATAATTTTTAAAGCTTCTTGAAAAGTTTTAAGTGAGGGTATTTCTCACCTTCGGAGCACAAATGTTGGACTGTTTTATTCATAGCTGTACAACTAGAGATCTAGTTTATCCTAGATAAGTGCACCCTTCCATTCTTTTCAGAGGCCAGCTATCCAATTGAAGCTTTTTTGGCCTTTCCATTCAAGCAAGAATCCACTCCATCAGTGTTATCCCCTTCATATACTAAGAAAATAATGAGTGTGATTACTCATTGAAACACTTAGTGATACCTTCTTCTCGGTGCTTTTACTCTCTACAAATACTCCTCAAAATGGCATTCAGCTTTATGCTAGTACTCACTGATAAGTACTAAGGAGAATACAAGAGCTAGAGCACAGAGCAAAATACTGAAATACTTCTTTCCATCGTGTCTTCCCAGCTTTACCTGGCTTCAATATATGAGCCAAATTCCCACCTATAACAGCCGCTAACTGTGCCAATTCTGCTAGGGTCTTCTGCAAGTTATAAGCGTATGAATTACTTTCCTTTTGGCCACCCTACAGAACTGCTGTTTCTGCTAATGGCCAAGCGCTATTGGAAGCTGCTGAGCAGAACCACCAGGCAAAAAGGGTTCAGGGT
This sequence comes from Elanoides forficatus, assembly GCA_025311575.1. Classification (NCBI taxonomy): domain Eukaryota; kingdom Metazoa; phylum Chordata; class Aves; order Accipitriformes; family Accipitridae; genus Elanoides; species Elanoides forficatus. Next base: position 24,360,112 of record JAOBAS010000020.1, read on the forward strand.
CCATGCACCTTCTTATAGCTTCTTCTTCAACACTTCAATGGCCAGCACTCCTCCACAAAACCAGGGTTTTTTAGTTTCACAATAGAAATGAATGGATCTCTTCCACTTAGGTTGGGTTCCTCAACGAAATGAGTAGCTAAATTTGACCCACTGACTTGCCTAAGGCAATGGCCTAAACCAGGATCACAAGACTGATAATTGCTTGATACTGGAAAGGCCAAAATTTGGAAGAGTTTTGCCGCAAAAAGGATTGATTTTCTATCTAAAGCAACAACTGACATTTCATTTACTTAATTACTTTTCCCTTGTTCCTGACATGTCATGAGGTTTTAGTCACTATAAAATGCTTCTGATGCAACAAAGATATCTAAGCTCTGGGTTGCAGACACTGAAAACTCTTTAAAAACTACAGTCTAGTACAGTCATTGGTCATTGTAAAAAGTATTCATACATAGCAAGGATAACAAACTAGCTGCATCAAGGTGATAAATTCCTAACATGGGCGGAATGCTTGAAAAACAGAATCAACAGCTTCTACCTCAGCTATTCAATCCACAAGAAAAATGCAGTAAATATGGTTACACAAAATTGAAATTTAGAGTTATATATAATTTTTATCAGGGGAAAAAAGCTAATAAACCAGGCACAGAAAAAATAATGATAAATATTTACAAATTAACAACCAAATACAATGTGTATGGAAGTAGAATTTTGCCTTGAAAAATATTTCAACTGACTTTTTTTTGCACTTACACAGCATCTTTGTGAGGGTTTCAAAGCACTTTCCAAACACTGTCAGCATCCATCTGCAGAAACACTGGTGAGGAATTGAAGTACAGTTCCACTATCGACCGGATCAGTTTTCTATTAAAAATAATGACCTGATGGTGTTAAACACATCATCTGGGAACTTTAAATAGAATTGGCAGTCACACGCGTCAGGTGCCAAGCAATACCTGATTACCATCTGACCTACCTTGTTGGAATCTGGAATTAAAACCACAAAAGGACCAAAAAAAAAAAAAAAAAGTCAGGAAAACTGAAATTTACCACAGGATTTTCCAGTTCTTTCTCATTACCTTCAGCTATTTCTATTTGCAAATAGCCTAATTTAGGCAGAGCTCTTCTGCATAGAAACTCAGTTTTGAAATATGTTTCATATTCAGATGGACTTGGCTAGATTTGTATATTAAGACTGTAACAGCTTTAGCAACAGAAGTAATATTGTAACCTCACAGCTTAACCTAACAGATGCCCTATATCCCAGAGTTGCACAATAGCATAAGTTAAGCTGGGTGTTTGACCATAGCTACTTTCTGGAATAGCTTAGTGTAATTAATCTGTGAAATAATATATTCTACTCTTGCATCTTTCCATTGAACTTGCTTTCCTCTTGCTGCCCTCTCATCCAAGAGTTCCTCCTTTTTGGCTTCGGTTATGATTCATTTGGGTTTGAAGCAGTAAATGAACCTTTGGGGGATGATAAGATCTCTCAGCATCAGCATTCAAAAGAGCCAAGTCCAAACAAATTGAATCCCTTCCTAAAACTGGCAAGTGCCGCTTGTGTTCATTCATAATTCCTGGACTCAACACACAGTTTCATTACGTGCCTTTAACAGGCAATGCTGGTTTTCTGGAGGGGGAAAGGAGAAGGTGGCAGAGAACAGTTATTAGTGAGAAAGAGAGATACAGCTACCGCTGTAGCGGTCTACAAATCACGAGTGACATGTATGGAGAGGCTCTTCACCACCTTCTCCAGCAAAAATCTAGAGGGATAGAGTGAAGAAAGCAGAGGCCAGGTTCAAATCAAACCAAAAGGGCTTGTTCTTCACACACCAGGTGGGATACCTGCAACACCCCTTCCCAACAGGGGCTACGACAGCCATCCGAGGGACCGACATGGTAACAGGAGAAACGTCTGTTCAACAGTCACTAAACACATCTGAAACCACATCTGACCCAGCAAGTTCCTGGAGATGAAATTAGTCAGCTGCTGGAAGGTTAGTGAAGAAGCCTCCCCTTCTCTGTGCTTCCTCAGGAGTCCCCGAACCCTTTGCCATGGTAGGAGTAGGCACCACTGGTCTTACAAAGAGGTATCAGAGCCAATTCAGCCCTATGTTCTTAGTCTTCCGTACAAAACCATGCATACGTTGCCTAACAACCCTATTAAAAATGCAACTAAACAGTCACTCTAAAACGTTAAGTTATACACATTCCACTGTTCAAAGCCACTTGTAACTATACAGCCCTCCACACATTTCTAGACTGCGAGGAAATCAATAATCTTCCAATGGTTACTGCTAATGACCACTTACAAAATAAGGTGTTTAAAGCACACTCTCCATTGAAAGTCCAGCCCCTTAGAAGAAGCCACAGGAGGAGTAATCTCTAGTTTAGAAGAGGCTAATTTAAATGAGGAACTAAAATACTGCTTATCGACAATACGAGAGAAAACTAAGTACCACGAGATTTAATGGTGGTATTACTGCTTTGATCCCTGGTGCTCAAAGCAATAATCCATGAGTTTTAAAATTCAAGTGCTCAACTGAAACTCTGAAAGCTCAAGTGGATTGTAAAGCACAATTGATAAAAGTAGATCTTTAATTAGACAATCACTTTATAGGGGGTTTCTTTTATGAATATTAAGGAGGTTTGAAAAACTATCAGAAGTTGTTTATAAAACACATGCGGCTCTGGGCATTTTTTCTGAGGAAATCTCACAACTAAGAAAAAAAAAGTATATCTTTTTAAAAAACTATATATGAGCTAAACGTCTACGATACACATACAGAGTCATCAGATTACAGACATGGGATATGTGGATGTGCCCTAAAACTGACATTGGGTGGTTGAAAATCCCCACTAACCCAGAGCACCCGTAATATATGAAACACAATGTACAATTTGCAATTTTAAGGTTAACCGTGAGTTTTCTTTGTCATTTTGCGTCTCAGCTTTCTTCTTCTTTAACTCAGTATTTCAGTCGAGTACACTGCTTTTAAAGTGCCACTTGAGGCCCTGTACCTCTCACTTGCCTTGCATCACTCAACACTCGCCCATCTGCTTGCGATTCACTGCATGGGATGACCCTGCCGAAACAATGAGAATTTGCAGCCAAACCCAAATTGTGATAAATACTCCACAGTCATGTTCCATATAAAAATAACCTGTTTCATTTAGTATATCAGCTTTTACCCTTTCCATCCCCATTTTATTCTCAGGATTATTTTAGATTACTTGCTGGTTCTTAAATTCTTGATGAATGACAGTTTGTTGTTGGCTAAGAGAACAATCATCAGCTAGATTACTTTAAATGGATTTGCTTGTTTCCTCCTACGGCCAGGGGAAGCTGACTTGTTTCCTGAAGAGAAAAAAGATCGTTTGTTAAAATCAGCTGGAGCTGTGTTGGAAGAGTTACGAGCTACTGTGCACGAGCGTCTGCATTTTATCTAATGTACTAAATGAAACAAAAAAGTTTCAGCTTTTCTTTTCTGCAGGCACTATGTTTATGCACTGCTATTTAAGAAACAGCAATATTTGTTCTGAAGCAAAGGGATGATATTTAATTTACTTAACATCCAGACTCCCTAGTTTCAGTGCACCCCCCCGCCAAGTCCACTCATGAAAATATTCCTGTTTGTGAGTATAACTCAAACATTAACTCGAAAGTTATAACCCTGATTTCTGCCATTCCCAAAGCTAATCTGCAGCTGGGAAATAAGTAATACCTTAATGGTTTTCATGCATCCCATTTTTTTCTCAGTACACTATGCTATCGGCTAGAAATTTCTTAAATAATAACAGCAGCATTAGAAAATAAAAATAAAACCCACAAGTTGAGCTTTCACTTTGCTATATGACCAATGCTATATGTCTGGCAGAGAAACGCATGCCCAAGTTATTAATTGCTCTTCCTTAGTAAGGAAAGATAAAAGTAGAGAAATAGAAATGCTCCTGTTATCTGCTTCTCATTTTTATTTTCCCTTTCTCTACCAGTGTATACTAATAATTTTTACTTATCTCAGGTGACGTAACTTGCAACCACTATAAGCTTTTGTCCCATAACATTCAAAATATCTCTTCCTTATTTCTTTGTTTAATAAGTCTCTAGTTTATACTGGCTTAATAATATATCATCTTCATTTCTCCCCTTTCTTGCTATGTACCCATGCAAGAAAGAGACCTATATTTTCTGTAGCTTTCACTCTTTATTTCTTTCCCCTCAAATTTTTGGTAAACTAATTCCTGGGAAGTCCCTGGGGTAAATGTATATGCAAAACAGAAATCTCCTTGCTGCAACACATTAGTAAATTCCTATAATTTTACCATTAGCTTCTTTCAGTGTTGTTGTGGTTTAACCCCAGCCGGCAACTCAGCCCCACGCAGCCGCTCGCTCATTCCCCCCGCAGTGGGATGGGGGAGAGAATCAAAAGGGTAAAAGGGAGAAAACTCGTGGGCTGAGATAAAGACAGTTTAAGAGGTGAAGCAAAAGCCGCGCAGGCAAGCAAAGCAAACTAAGGAGTTCATTGACCACTTCCCATGGGCAGGCGGGTGTTCAGCCCAGGACAGCCGGGCTCCATCACGCCTGACGGGGACTTGGGAAGACAAACGCCGTCACTCCGAATGGTCCCCCCGTC
>JAOBAS010000020.1:24372800-24393481 GCA_025311575.1 Elanoides forficatus
GTGAATGAGTTTGCCAATACCCATAATGCAAAAGCATTAACAAGTCTTCCCCCAAATTCTACTTATTGCTGAAAATAATTTGGTTTTTTTATATATACATAAACACAAGCAGAATGCTTCTCTTAAAAAAACAAACAAACAAAAAAAAAAACCCCAACAAACCAACAAATAAGGTGGATTTAATTGTCAAACTTCTATCTGGCACCAAAATGGGCAGAAATGTCCTTGTTATGAAAACCAAATCAGCCATGAGCCTAACTTGAATTTCAGTAAGATGGGCTTGGTGGCCCGACCAGAAAAGGCAGCATCAGGAACCTCATGAGGAAATGTTTTTCAAATTTAGTTTTTTCAAACAAAAGAAGCTTTGTGGTAACACAGGTAAGAATGAAAATTTCCGCATCCTCATTAAAACCAACAATTATTACAATCACTATTTTTCTAAATTCATAAAGGAGAAAAAAAATAAATCTGAAAACCTTTAAGTCAAATTGTTTTTAAGGCATGTACTGGTATCCATTAGTTCCTTACTGCTCCCTTTAGAGAAACAATTTAAAAGCTGTTTGGTACTTCTGACTGTGTAAACATTTCTCTCATGATGACAGTTACCTACAATCATCCTTAATCATGCTTTTTTGCTTTGCCAAGGTACGAATAATGTTCATTACTTATGTTTTCGGAACCTGCAGTTTAATGCACATCCTCATTTATATGGTTGTAAACATATTTGTGAACTTTAGCTTTCATTCCCACAGTTAATAGGTTGTATAATGCAAAAATATAAAGGTCACAATGACCTACAAGAAATCTTCAGTTTAATTTAAAAGCTTTCTCGACAGTCAGAGGGAAAATGCTGTAGCACCTTAAGATCCTAAAGCTTAAGATTCACATAAAACACAATAAAAGCAAGACCCTCGTGGGATAAAAACATATGTACAACCCCAGGAAGTAATGAGAAAGAATATGACACTATAGTTGAAATTTTGATTTTAAAACAGTGTTTTGATCCTGGAGAGAGCTGAGCTAATGTGTTTTTTCCTGTTTTTATTTTCTTGTAGTGTGGACTGAACAACTGGAACTAACAAGTAACAGCAGAAAGCATAACAGCTTTATGTAAATGCTTTGTAGCTGAATGTCTGAGGAAACAGCAGTGGCATTTTATGTCCTGCTTCTTTTAAGGAAAAAAAATATATATATAAAAAAAAATATGGTGCATACTTTTTTTTTTTCACTGCTGAGTTTGCAAAAGAAAATAATGAAGGTAATAAAGCACAAATTCAGACTCTGAGGGAAGACACATATTTTTTCAGTCAGCAGTTTCAAGGACAAGATGACAACATCTATACTTTTGCAGCAGTTAGATTTATACGGCAACTAGGTTGCTGCACCAAAATTGCAACGGAGCTGGAGACTTACTTGTCACTCGCCCTGTTCTCCTGTTCGTCACAGCACTAAGTGAAATTTTCTCCTGCTTTCTTGGTTTTTTGTTTGGGGACATAACTGACACAGCTTTAAGGAAAACAAAAGACAAAGAAAGTGAAAACTGCATGTTAACGAGTTTTCTGGAGGTGTTTATTTCTATTTAACTGAGGAGGGCATGCTTGTTTTCTGTCTGACTGTCCCTTCAGAAAGATGACACTGATGAAAAGGTACCAGGACTCAACAGTACTGAGAGTTTCCCTTCTGCTTTTGTGTAAGCATTTCAGAATTGAAATCCTGAAAGCAAGAAACGCAATATCAATAATCCTTTCGCCTTCTCCTAAGATAGAAGCAGATCAGATCGGCAGTGCTTTCACAGCACTGATTAGCCCTCAGCAGTCTCTTATACTGCCTCTGCAGCTCTCCGAAAGATATCTGTGAACCATCTGTTTTCCCCTCTTATATTTTGTTTATTTTTAGGATTCATTCCTTCATCTATTCCTGTTGACAGGACTGTTTCGTTAATCTAAGTGGGAAGGGAAAAGCAGTTTGATTACTTAACCTCAAGCAGTAAAAACTGTAATGCGCTCCAGGTTACCATGAGATCATTAAAAAAAAATAGACATGGTGTTTTGGCTGCTTTCTTCTCGCTGTACACTGTTCACCAGCCCAGAAGCTGTGCCACCAGTGACCCAGAGAAATCCATCTCTGTGTTTCTTTGGAGTCATTCTGTGTAGGGGACTTTTCTGAAACAATAAGCGTAATAACGTGACGGCTTTGTGCTTTTGCTATCTCCAACCCAAGGAACAGGCTGCTGTGTCCCCTTCCTTAGGATACAACTTGGAGAAGGTTTTAGGTCATTGAAATTAGTGCCAGCAGCTAAAAAGCTTCTAGATAGCCTAGGGAAATGAAGAACAGAAAGTCAGGTTGCATTTCTTCCTTCTCTCAGGTCCTACGCTTCATATTTCACCCACCCAACTTGAAGATTGCAAAAGCTGTCAAACAGAGCATCCCAAGATCAATTGCCTCTACAGAAATCTCCAACTTTGCCATATAAACTCTCCCAAACACCTCTAATCTTTCCTGATTGTGAATAAAGACCACTGTTAGAAAATTCTTGCTTCCTCATATTGTCAGGTATGTTATTATTTCTGCTAAATGTATGGAAAATACCTTGGCATCCTTGCTATATCACAGTGTGGCAACTCTACCGAAAAGATGATTTTTTTCCAGTGAAATCTATTCCGCGCATTTTGGTCACCAATCACTACGTGCCTGTCCCCTAAAAAAAGACCAGTCTGTTTTGAAAGTTATTCCCATTCATGAAGGGACATTTTTGGCATATGCACCAAAAGCTCCAAAGACCTGATGCACTATAGATATATACCTGTCACTTAAACAAAGAACAACTTTTCAGTTGTATCCTGCTGTTTCCAGGGCTGGTTATATCACGGCATTAACAACTGCAGAGGTTTCACACAGAGGTAAGGGAAGCCTTGGCAAGGCCACCAGTACTCACACCAGCACACTGAGAGTCAGTTACCACTGTACCATCATGCCCCACCATCCCCTTCCCTCCCTCATGAGGTAAATAATATTTTGGGTTTTTTCCTTTTGCCGTTTCAATTCTCATAAACAAAATTAATGAATACAAGTTTTACATAAATAAATTCCCACAAATCTTACTCCAAGCAAAGCTTCAACCCTATTTCAACATCCTACAAAGCCCATCTTAAAAGGATTTATATACCACATCAGCAATGAGAAATATCAAATTTTGAAATAAATCAGAATAAATGTGTCTTGTGTTAGTGTTTAGGAGTGCCAGGGTGTAAGGGTGTCACAACTTCACCGTGACTCGACAATAAAAATATAGTTTCTGTTTCAAAGAAACATGAAAATGAAAAAATAAGACAATGGACAGTAAATGAATATAAACAAACAGATAGGGAACAAAAGAATAGCATATTTTAATGAGAATTGTGCATTGTTAATGCAAGAAATCTTTTCAGGGTGACAGTCTCTGTTAAATAAATGTATTTGCACCTTGAAAGTTTCAACATAATTCTACATAAAAGAGAAAGTTTTCTTTTTCTCCTTCCTGCTGTCTAAAAGCCATCTGGAACCAGTCACTAAACATAACCTTTGGAAAAGCAATTAGACCCCATGTGGACTCATGTAGGTGTATAGAAAAGGTAACACAGTTGTGAAACTGCAAGTATTTACCTCCAATCAAAACTTTCTGGCTGGATTCTAGGCAATCTAGTCATCACTGAAGGCTGTTAGCATGTCTTGAAAACACATTGTAATTTGTCTTTGTTCCCTTGCATAAGGATATAATTCTATGCGAAAAGCTCTCTAAATGAGGAAATGGGCTAAGCATAATTCTAATAACAGGTGTTAAGATTTGTACAATCCAGAGTGGTATAACATAAACATGCAAATTGAAAAAAAGGAAAAAAGCCACAGTGTTTTCTCTAATGCCACTCAATGTTCACATTTGTAGACAGATATACTCCAATCTACCATCTCGATTTTACAGCACCTGATGCATCAGCAACTGACTACTAATAGAATTAAAATACTCTCTCTATTTCAAAAAAAGACTGCATGAGAGGCATACGTATTTGCCAAAACAACGAAGAATTACTTATCCCTTGCAATACAGCTGGTGTCTCCAGAGACACTGAGCCCTCAAAGTATCCTTCTGAAGTACACAGCATCCCAAAGACATCGTCAAGGAGCCACACACAGACATTAATGTATGTGCAATGAGGCCACGGTGGTTTTGGATATCAAATCGCCTTTTCTTTTTTTCCCCTCAGTTGAATGGAAACTTTTCATACAACAGTTTCGAACCTGCCAAAAACGTTTTGCATGAAAAATTAAAAAAATACATAAATTTAGAAAGGAGCCATACCATTTATTATTGATGACATCTGTGAAGACTGAAATCTTGTACTTTTCTCCATTAATAACAATTTCTCCTAGTACACTGCCAATACATGATGAAAGAAAAAAGATCATAAACGTCTTAGTCCCTGTGCAGAAGATGCTGAGCACTTCTGAAATCAAACCACTCATTTCAGTAACTAAAGCACAGATTTACACATCTAGTGCTGCATAACTTAGCTGGTAAATACTGGACTTTCTTTTATATGAAACTCTAAACATATTACAAAGCTATTGAAAAAGTTTTCACAATGGCAGGAGTCATCTGGAAAGGGGGTTTGAAGTTTATCAAGGATAGATCTAATGCACCTAATTTTGAAAATATATTCACAGGAGGAAAACCTGTCCTGTACTCATCTCTTCTTTGTTTTCACCCTCCTCTCTCATCAGAATTTAAATCCCATTCAGGAAACTACTTTAAACTTGGAATTTATACATAACAGTATATGGTAATATCACTCACTACTACAGTGGATGAAAATTAAAGCTGAATGCAATTTTTCACTGAAGTATTCAGATTCAGGTCTGCAGCATTTTTGAATTTGTGTGGGATTTAACTCAATTGACTGAATATGAAGAACAAACTGTACTGCCTTCAAGACACAGAACTTTCAGCACTTCAGCATTTTTATGATGAAACCTCAAGTCGGGTTTTAATTTAAGAAAAAATAATTTTGTTTGAAATATCCAAATAGAATGAAAAATTATTTTGGAGTAAAACAAAGTATTTCCTTGAACTAGTAGCATTTTTTTCTAAAAAATTTAATGAGAAATAATTTTCAGAATGGTTGTACGTGGTAAATCCAAAACTCATTTCCCCCATTTTTCTTTTCTTGAAACCAAGAACAAAATAATTCCTATACTCCTAATTGAATCCTGATTTTTTTTGGAAGCCAACAATGCAATATCCATATAAGCTTTGTTGACCTCTCCTTCCCTAGATGGTGGTGCTCCTTTCATCCCTCTAGGAAAAGGAAAGAGAAGTGGTTGTCCACAGCTAATCATTGAGTATAACATTGAAAAAGGACTGAAAGTCTGGATCTGGTGGCAGATCCCAGCTAGCTGTACTTACTACACAAGGTCATTTAAGCATGCTTCTAAGAAAAAATAAAATAAATAAAATAAATAAACCAACCTCTAGTTTCAACATCAGCAAGATCCTGTTGAAATCCCAGCACTCTTACTTCAGAGAAACACTAAATGGCTAAGTATTCCTTCATATCTCCCTTTAAGCCTTCAAAACTGAGTAAATTAACTTCATTTTACCCTGCTACCACCAAAAATTCTAAAGAAACATACCCTGGAATTTCCTTCACTTTACCCAGGTTGTTTTATCTTGGAAGTTCAACTTTGAGGAATAATATTCTACACGACAGTGCAGCAGATGGGGCATCACTAGTGGATCTGTCATCATTTCATTCAAGTCTCTATTGCCTTCATTATGACAGAAAATTAAAATCAAATCCGAAACCTGTCATAGTAATTTTAAAAAAATCTTTTCAGATGGGATTTTCTTCCAAAAGGTTAAAAAGGAAGAGAAATGTCCAATGAACTCACACCATATGTTTGTTAAAAAACGCATTCCTTGGACAATACCCTTAAATACTTGCTTAACCCAGCAAAATGAAGAAAAGCAAACGATAATCCACTTTGCAGGTGACAGACGGTGCCATGGGCTATTACATTTTGTAACTCTGCCAAACAATTTAATGCAGCTTCATTAAGCTATGGGCATGTGTAATTATAAACTTGTCAGGTAAAATCTAATTTCAGAATCTCAATTTCAAAATCAAGTTTGTATATGTCAGGAAATCTTGAAATAATGCACAATCGGAAGTTGTTAACTAATCCCACTCAGTATTTCTTAATCTGGCAAGTCCTGAGAATTAGTTAATCTTTGCATAAAATGGTATCTTTTGGAGTGTTTACAACACCAATAAAACTTCTGAACAGCACCCCTCCAAGGGACCATCATGAAGTAAATTGAGTTGACAAAAAAATAATCATTCCATCTTGCCTTTTTATCCAGACTATTCTCTTGTATTTCCTCTCCACCTCCTATACCGATGCAGATGCTGTGAACGAAAGCCAACAAGACTGGCTGGACTGACTGGTGCCTGAGCATCTTTAACAAGGCTGGCTTGGAAATGTACCTTCCACTTCAAGCTTTACCTTTGGGTGTTTCCCTGTTGTACGGGACTACTTAAAGAGGAAGATTTGCCTATATGAATGGAGAGCAAAGCATCAGGTCTTACGCTCTCAGCCCACTATCAGAAATCATCCTGTTACTATAGCTTCCCTCCCACCGACATCAGTAGCAGTTTTCACTCAACTTTTGGAGAAGCATGTTTTAGTAGGGCCTGTTGTGATAGGACAAAGGGTAATGGTTTTAAACTAAAAGAGGGTACATTCAGGCTAGATATAAGGAAGACATTTTTTATGATGAGGGTGGTGAAACACTGGCACAGGTTGCCCAGAGAGGTTGTAGATGCCCCATCCCTGGAAACATTCCAGGTCAGGTTGGACGGGGCTCTGAGCAACCTGGTCTAGTTGAAGATGGCCCTGCTCATTGCAGGGGGGTTGGACTACATAACCTTTAAAGGTCCATTCCAACCCAAACCATGCTATGTTTCTACACTTAGACATTTAGCAGGGTTCAGGTAAAGACATACTTATTGCACTTAACGTGTAAGGTTAAGGAAAGTTTTCATAGTTGACTATGTATCCATATAAACTTCTAACCGGGTGGCTCTTCCTACCAGTGACCGGCTATCAGAGACCTTAGCTGGGAACACAGGGAGCAGAGCAGGTAACTCTTGGGTTTTTGCTGAAAACTGCCTGTGTCTGGAATTCCCTGAATATTGTTTTAAATCCCCTTTTTCCTTGCTCAGGTATTGAATTGGGGGAGACCCAGATTACAGCCAGTTGTTATTACACCACCCTAAATTCACTGAGGTGTTACAGTCGACAGACTCGAGCTGGTTTTGTTACTAGCAGGTAGCCCACGCATGGACTTCACACGCAGCGGCACGTAGAGGTTCATCAGGCACCTGGTTTCTGCATCCACCAGTTCTTGCAGATATCAGCGGGACAGGAGACACCAGAGCTCCTCAGTCCATGGGAAACTTTGGCACGCTACCTATTTTTTATCTCTTCAGCCTGCTGTTTTCAAAGGAACCGTTTCTGCATCCAGACCTATACGTACACAGAGAAACCACTCAAACACTCCCATGGAAGTGGCCTTTCTAACAGTATTCCTTTTCTAGAGCCTTGGGCACCAAAAAGTTTCATCATATTCAAAATTAAAATAAGAACCTTGCCATCTAATAAAAACAGGCACCTGAATGGATAAGTGAATACAGTGCATATTTCAACTTCCAAACCAAAGTTTCCAAAGCAAAAATTTCCATAGGGAAACAATATATAGACATTCTCAAACATGCTTCATTAATTGGACTTTTTTTTCTTTCCCCAGTCCCCTCCTCCTAAACATCCAGTCACAGAACTCTAAAAATATTCATTTTCTCTTCACCTCAACCACATTACACAGTAATATTACTTAAACCATTACTGTAAGTCTGAAGTTGAAGAAGAACTCTGGAGTTCTCCCTGTCATACAGATAAGCTGGACATTTAAAAATCCTTTTAAATCCCCAAATGAAACATAGTGGCAAATATAGATACATTTTATATACACATCAATCAGAATAATCCATTTCAATAGGCTTTCAGCTTTAAGTCTCTTTTTATTTCTCTCTCTTACATATCTTTATTCCACATGCAAAAAAACCCCAGCAGTTTTAAGTCTCCAAAATTTCCAGACTAAATGATAAAATTATTAAATATATCTTAAATTATTATTTTAAAATTTTAAAAAAATCATTAAAAGCAACTCTCCCCTAATGAAATTTTCTTTTTCAGCAAGTTGCAACTTCAGAAAAAAAAGTTTCAGCCAAAAGCTGCTGCCCAGTGCAGTTCAGCAGTACTGAGTCCCTGTCTCTCAGGATAAAAGCAAGAGCCTAATTATCACAGCTCTCTCTACCTCAAGGCAGTTTCCAAGCACCCTAAGTTCCACAAAGCTTTAAAATAGCAAGAACATGCAGGAACCGAGCATGGAAGCACAAAGCGCATTGAAAATCCCTGTTCAAAAGCAGCCCAGAAATTAATTCCCCTCAAACCAGTGGCTTCTGTCACAGGAAAGGTCCTCAATAGTCACAGAAAAGATAGCTCTGTGTTTGATTTCCTTCTACAGAGGTCCACGGCTTTTATGATGCTTGATAGCTCATCAAAAATGCATTCATCTAACACCCTTCTGAGGAGCTGCTACGTGGACACTCCCTTCTTCTTCAACACTTTGTAGAATAAATGGTTCCTCTGCTAATGAGTTCACAAACAGAGACAATTTTATCAAAGTAAGGAGAAACGTATGACCTGCAAAAGTATCTACCATTTTCATCCCTGTTGATTCTGGAAGTCTACAAAACTAACTTCACACCGTGTAGCAAAACTGCATTTCTTCTTTTATCATTCACAGCTGCAATTGGCATTGCTGAGGCCTCATCCTTCTCCCACCACAAGTCAATTGAAGCTCTGCCATTGACGTCAGCTGGAACGGATTCAGATGCAACTTGAAAATACCTTGCCGGGTGTGTGTAGGCAGGAGAGTGAGCTCTCACAGGTTTCCTCCAACAATTCCCACTTACAGTATTAGTATGGAAAATTCCTCACCTCTTCTGAAACGCTGTCAGAGCCTCTCTACCTTTAGTTCATCTGATATGAAGGCAAGCAAAATGAACTCTTAGGTATACATTTATATTTTTGTAAAGGAAAAGAAATGGGGTTTTGTTTGGTTGCTTGGGGTTTTTTTCTAAAACTAATGAAAAATGTCCTTAATGTGGAATTTAATTATGTCAAGTACACCGTGTGATTTTCTGGTGATATATGGTTAGGCTGTAACAATTAAAATAGAGACCTTTATAGGAAGGCTTTTTTTTTTCTTTTTTTTTTTTTAAAGTATTAGGCATATAGAAATTGAAGGGCTCTTCAATAGAACACTCAAGTGTTTATAAAGCACTAGTCTAAGATCTGAAAAGCTCTAATTTCTGTCCACATATTCTTGCTGCCTTCTCTCCAGTGCAATTCACTGGCTGAAAACTTCACAAGTACATTAGAGACTTCCTTGTAGATCTTCAGCCTCAGCTTCTAAGTATCAGTAATGCCAACTTCAGGGCTCCTGAGAAAACCTCTTCTGCCATCTCTGTGCTTTGCACTGCATTTTTTGTGGCCACAGCACTGCTTCTTGCACTTCTTGGAGCATCACGCAGTTCACAGGAATCCCACACCAGTGATGTTCAGATGCATCATCATGCACAAGGCACAAAGCAAAAAGATAAGCAGTCCTGTGATTGTCATTGTTTAGAGGGAGAGGATGAACACAGTTATGGTTTCCATGGAGTTGCCCAGCAGGCCAGCAATAAAGCCAGGAATAAAAACCTCCGCTTACACCTTAAGCTGCCTTCCTGTGTCACATATCTGGAAACAAGAGAGAAATTCCAAGGCTTAGGACAACTGTAAACTATGCACCTGTGAATGTATGCATAGAGTTTGGCCTCCAGCCAAGGATCAGTCAGAGGAATATTTCTTTGGTCCAGCTATTACCTTCTTCTCTGGTTGACTTTCCCCAACTAGGGCAGGGGAGAAAAATGGTATAATCTAGCCACAGTTGCTTCATTCCACGGACTTTCTCTTAATCTTGAAAATACATAATGTCTCTTCTTTGAGAAAACTTCTGGTGGCTCTGTGCCACCCCACAAATAACAACTCAAAGTAGCAAAGGCTAAAGTTTTCTGTATCTCAGAGAGGCACATTAATACCCTATTTAGTACCTTTCCAATTCACAGATCTAATTTCACTAGCATGCTTACCAAAGCACCTAGTCAATACTTGTCTTCGTAAAAATTATTTTTAAAGTATTCTAGTTAATGCCTTCTTTTGGTTATCCCAGATGTTTTTACTGTTCCATTTCCCTGATTAAAAAGTGATCTTATTACCATTGGAACTATGTCTGCCCAGCGGTGACAAGAGCCAATACAAATTTTTTTTCAAGATAGAAGGAGCTCTGAAGTTTTTTTTTTTTATTTTTGTTTTGTTTTCCTTTGGAAATGCAAGGACTAAACAGCTTTTTGATAATCCTGGACAACTGTATTTTTCCTTTTTAATCTTTTCTATACCCACGTTTGCTGAAAGTTCAAAACAAAAACTTATTTTGAAGTAAGAAGACAAATTGGGTTTAGATTGATTCCTGATATAGGACCAATCAGGAGGTTTAACAGGAATTTTTAACTGGAATGTCTACCTCCCCCCTCCCACAAATATAATGACATCTGCATCAGATGATGGCCAGGCTTGTGCTTTGCAAGAAAATAGACAATAATACCAATCAAGGCTATTTGTAATGAACTTTCAGTACATTGCTGGAACATTGTATCTGAAAATGATAAAAATAAAGCTCTCAAGCATTCAAATACTGAAAGCTTAGAATATGAGCCTTGATCTGAAAGCATGGTCTAAGCTAACGTTGACAGGAGTGGAAAGACTGGAATAGTTTTCAGTGGGATCGGGATCAGGCCCCTTATGATTAAGCCTGTCCTAGAGCTGGCTTCAGCATCCATTTTCACTGATGGTCCCACATGTAACCCTTTGTTTACTAGATGTGCCCGTAAGCAAGCTCCCCCAACAAACCAGGGGAAATGTGATTTAGACGATCGTCTTCTGACATGCAGCTTCTCAAGTGCAGCAGGTATCAGAGGCAGCTTCAGAAGATTAGTGTCAATGTAGGGCGGAACAAAACTAAACTCATCCCTAAAGATAGTTAATGGCCAAGTCAACGTAATTTTATTGTCTGCACATCACAGTTGCAGAGCAACCTTCCCGCTACACAGCCCAGAACATACTTGAAGCAATCAACTTCAATTGAAACGAGTGAAGTAGTAAACTGCTGGGACATTATTATTGATCCCTAATTAAAATGGACTACATGGAAAATAGTACTGGAGAAGGCTATTAAATGGAGAAACACAGAAACTAAACCCCAGACTTTTGATGGCATTTAGATGCTTAGCTCTGAGGCGCACTTTTCCTCTTCCAACACGGCATCTTGCAGAATTCCAAAATGCTTTAAAAGAAATCATCTTTTGACATAACCAAAGCATTACCCCATTATCCACATGACCCAGAAGTTAGAAGCAAATTCCAAAGGTTCTGGATCTGTACTCGTGTGAATGCAGCATTATTTCAACCCAATTTCAGGTAACAACTCTCATTCATGAAATTATGCCCACGCTTATATCTATGAAGAATCAGATACCAGTTTTCAAGGGGTTTGTTTTGGGTTTTGTTTTCGTTGGCTGCTTTTTTAAAAAACCCTTTCTTCACATGTATTCTTTGACTACATATAACATTCCTTCTCTGTTATCTGCTGGTAAATGAAACGGCATCTCTACTATTTGCATCCTTTTCAGTAAAAGGTTTAAATTTTTCCTACACTTGGTTGGAATATCACTGCTTTACTGAACAGAAGTTTTTGTGTCTGCAGATCCAAGCCAAGTCAGAAAATGTAGATATTAATAACTAGCCCATTTCCCTGTAATTTACCTGGACAATAAGCAGTAATTTTCTACTGCCTGGGCTAAAAAAGCCATTGTATACCTGTAGGCAAATATATGCATATATATACACACGCTCAATTTAAATGGAATAAAGTAAATAACTAAAAAATTCTTGTTGGCTTTCTTTTTCTGTCACTGTATTAAAGGATGCAGGGTATTACATAATCTTTCAACATCTTTCAGTACATGGTATAATTTTTTTCTTGCTCTAAATGCATCACCAGGCACCGAATAGAGTATTATTACCAATCAAAGCAAGTTTAAGTTCTGCTCGCTCTTCCATCATCTTTAACTGGTAAAAGACCACATCATCATCTGATTTGTCTGTCCTGGCTCTATCCACAGCATGTTTCCTCGGCGCTGGGGATGGGATTTTCAGTGCCTGATCCCTTGACAAGCTTTTGACTTGAGCTGACTTTGTTTTACCTGTCTTCCCTCCCCGCACCGCACCGCCTTGCCCCTTCTCTTTGTTTTCCACCTAATTCACAGCAGTCTAGAAGTGCCGCCCGTCAGGTACTTCAACATGATTTCTCCCCTTTCAGAAGGTTACAGAGAAGAAGGGTGCCCGTGCTAGTCTGCTGCAGCCAAGAGGGTACACCATGCAAAAGAAATACAGGACTCTCTTCTCTAGTCTAAAGCACCACAGATGTATGAGTACAGGCTTCTAGGCTGAGAAACACCCTTGGTTAATAATGTCTTGTCATTTACCAGACAGCTGACAATAACGCAGCTTGCGTCCTTATATTCATTCAGGATGTACATGCCATTCTCCCCAGGCGACACACCAATGAATGTTTATGCTCCTCTATTTGAAAACACACTGCTTAACTCAGAAGCCTGTCTACTGCGAGCACCGAGGCAGTGCCACCCTGGAAGGGGATTTGTACCACCCGTGGGGAACCAGAGGATGGGTCCTCCTAGGGCAGGGACCACTGTGGTACCCAGCCTAGACACCTTTTCTAAACACTGACCCTCAGTCATCACACAAGACCCCCACACAAATTATTTCCAGGTTGCAAACCAAAAAAGAACAACAACAAAACCATTTCAAGACAGCCGCTAATGTGTTATAAGAGAAGGGCAAGAATAAATGCAGTGAGATGCTACCCCCCCACCCAGAGAGATAGCCCAACCCTGCTAAGAGGCAACCACGAGCAGACAGCCCCCGGGGGAAGGCAGAAAAAAATTTCTGCTGGGATCCAAGGTGCTGAGAAGACCACTCTGGGACATCATGTGCTTCCCACGTGGGGTGACTCCATGGCAGCCTCCCAAAACGCTGCCCTGCCACTGGGATCGCTCGCTGCTCCTCCAGGAGCATCCCTGGGGAATGGGTGGGATTTTGAAAACCAAAGGAATTTTAATAAACAAGAGGCAATTTCCTAAATGGCAAAGCAGAAAGTCCTTCTGAGCAGAAATACAGTCTTCCATTTATTATGAAAATCCTCCACAGGTGTGTGGAGGTCTCAATGTTCTCTTGACCCATATCAAATTATTAAAAATATCTGAAATTTTTAATGCAAAAATTTTCTAGTTCTATGCTGCACATTTAGACTGAGTCCTCTTTTTTTCCTCATTTCTCTTGTGCTAAGTAATTAGTACATTTATAACTCCTATAATTTTAAAAAGTAGTTTTGCTGTGTAGAGGTTTTTTCTCCCCAACTGTTACTACCATTTTGAAAAAAGATATTTTAAAAGCAGAATTCCAGAGTTGGCAGCATGAAGGAAAAAGCAGCTTACACTACATTAGTTAAGTCATGACCGCAAAAATTTCAAGACATGCTACCCAGAACGGAGAAACATAATCCAGATTTAGTCACTTAAATAAAAAGGTTATTAACTGTCAGAGGTACTAAGCAGGACAGCATCATTTCTGGTCTAAATTCACTCACAGTTTCCTATATAAGCTAAGCTGACTTTCTCCAATGCTTGAATCCCATCTGGTCTGCTCCTCACAGCAAAGTCACACCGCATCTTCTCTGAGAAGTGTTTGTGCAAGGATAACGATAACCCTCTGCTGAGGTACATCCTGATTTCCTAAGCTGTGTATTTCCATTAGCTGCTGTACTTTCGCTCAGCCAGAGAGATCTTTTCAAACTTTTTATATTTTGTCATCTTGAACAACGAAATAAAGAGCTGAGTGACCCAGATGCCTCTTCTGGATGAGATAGAGCATGGGCTGCTGTAACAGCTTCTGTAATAGCAACTCCTTCACTCGGAAAGTAATTGTTGTTTGGACACAAAACACAGGAAGCCTGGAAAGCGCGAGATGTGGCAGGAGTTGCATACAATCTATTGCAGCAAGTTAGACCTTTACAAATAGCCTGGAAATGTGAGATCTGTAAATAAATCTGCTTGGCCAGATAAGAGGAGGCTATCAGCATCAACCCTATTCCACAATGTCTTCTGCACTGCAAAGGTGAACTCCTGTTTCCCCATTTCATTGCTTTTGTCGCCTGAAAGAGAAGAAACCAAAGCGCCCTGGGGCTGCTCGCTGCCATCTGTCAATTGAAGAGAGAAAATAGTAGGATGTGGCAAGGCAGCAGCGTTAGGGCCATCCAGAAACTCTGCGCACTGGGCAAACCTATTTCTCTAATTGCGGTTAATATATTATATAGGGTCTTTTAATTATTTCACAGGGCACCTTTATGAACTGTAGCGAAGTTCAGTAGTGGCTTGAACACACCCTTAACTGACAGAAAACCAGGGATAGAGACTATTATTTTGACTTAGTGAAAGCAGTTAAAGAAATGTGCACAGCAGTATGGCAAATACAATAAACTCCTTTTTTACACACAATAGAAAAGTATTTGATGAAATTTCACAAGTTATCTTATGGAGTCCTGTCAGTAAGTCGATTTCTATTTTGGGGGTGTTTAGAGATGATATGAAGGAGAAAAAGGGTATATTATGACGGGTGCACTGCACTTTTATACTTTTCTCATTTCTAGACTTCATCTTAATTTTTTTCCTTAGATGCAACATCTGCAAAAGCCTTTCTTTACAGGCAAGCCCCCTGTATTTCAGCTTTGCTATTATACATTGAGCTACTTAATTTTTTTCTCAGGAATGGCCAATGAGTATCTACATTGACATTTATTTAAATATTTACTGTGGATCAAAGCACCATCAAGTAGGGATTTAAAGCCTAAAGTAGTTGCCTGGTGATTAATTTAGACTCCTTGCATTGCTGATTAAGGACTCATTTTACTTAAGAAGGATTCTCTGAAGTTAAGTAGATGCAGACCTCCTCAGAGAAGAAGATTTTACACATCTTTAACTATAATTAAAATAAGCAAATGGTTTCATTTACTATTTTTAAGAATTTATCTGCTCCTTATTTTTACTTAGATCAAATACAGCTGTCAGATTGGACCTCTGTGGTCTCAGGAACATCAGTAAATGAAGCTTCTCCTACATTAAATTAAAGCTTCCCTGCTATGGTGAATTATTACTGGTTTGGGCTTGTTTGGGGTTTTTTTGTTTGTTTGGAGGTTTTTTGTTTGGTTGGGTTTTTAATGACCTATTTAAAATATTTTATCAGAAACACTAAACTTTAGAAAATTTTGCTTTTAGTGAGAGTTGATTTTGCGCTTTAACTGATATAAGATGTTGACGCTTGTATTCCATTTCTTTAATCAAGCAGAAACATCACGTTTTGTTTCAGACCAGTATTGCCAGCATTTCTTCTGCCTTATAAAAGGCATACTCTACAGAAGTAACCTGGCATAGATTTTTTTTTTTTTCCTGTGCATCATATTTCCTGGTGGGACCATGACACTCCCTTTGGCCAGTCAGGTCTATGACTACATGCTGAGAGACGCCATTCTTCAGCGAGCCAGGCTCGTAAGAGGACTGGGCACCTGAAATGCAACCTTGGTACAGCAGGAACAGAAAGAAAGTCTGAGGCGTCAGCAAAGGAGGTGCCGACCCTGTTCAAATTGGCTTCCAATTTCAGCGACAACCTCCAGAATAGAACTCCCTAATGCAAAGGCCACAGGTTTAGCCATATGAACAAAACACACTTCACATTTAGAAAGCATTATAGCTAAGAAACCTTAAAATCTGCTGTACCTCAAGATACTGTTGAGGTTATGCCTCCACGTCAGGATGCACTGCCACAAACACCAAACAACAAAACCCAGATCATCCGGTGTCAAGACGACTAAATCTACGTCTACATTAGCAAATGGCACATGTAGCAGCTGATGCAGAGGGCCTAACATCCACAATATCTACGTTTTAGGGACTTACCTCAACTGAGCTCCAGCCCGGTACCCTCGACAGAGAGCCCGTTTGCGGCTGGGGAGCATGAGGTGTGCTCTGAGATACAGACCACAGCACAGCGAGAGGGACAACTATGAGATTCACTTCAAAAGCACCTACCTGGTCCAACCTAAACCACACTTAGAGTTTTGCACTGGATCTGCTTAAATGTCCTCCTACAGTCCAGTTGCTTCCAGCAAACTCACTGAACTATACGCGTGTCAGCCACAGGATCATTCCAGCACAGCTATTAAACTGACACTGTCTTTTATTCTAGGATAAGTTTCAAATATAGGGAATGTCTAAACGTTGCAGACTTTTTCTGGTTAAGGGCAAAACTCTGTTATATGCTTTTCAGAACTACTGTTACTCTAAAATCTTTTCATTTGCTCAATACATAAAACAGTTAAAAGACAGATTTAGTAATTTCTTCCAGCTATCTAGACAACTGAAAAGGAATATCTATTCTGGAATGGAAAACACACTGTCATTTTCTTTATCTATGTATATGACTACATCAGAAAAACATAAAGAGATAATGGAAAGATAGAATGGAAGAATAAACAAGTTGTTTTAATCTAATGTTCGATTTTTTTTAAAAGCAGTCATTAAAATTTCAATCCTATTTTAAATTTCCCACCATTATATTAAAAAGGTATTGCCATACTGTAATTAGAGGTATACCATGGGGTTAGGATCACAGACTTCTTGTGGACAGCGAATGGCACTTCTAGTGAAGAAAACAAAACATATTTTAGTGACAGGGAAGAAAAGTCATACAATGCATTTTCATATTTCCATTAGTATTTTGATTTTTTTCACTAGCACGTAGTTAAGAGTTTGAAGCTATTATAACCAACTGGAAATTTCCCAAGGAAATTATCTTAGCTGGAAAAGCCTGATTTACAAAAATTGTTTACAAAGGCAGTACTGATACTGAGAGGAAACAAGATAGTGGTTTTGCCACAGGAAAAGATCTAGTCTTTTCAAAAGCCTATGTTGGAGGCAGGTTCACCATTCCCTGTGGTCTTTATCCATTGTGGACTGCTGCTCACGGTCACCCCCAGCACTACCTCCTCGCCGCCTGGCTTCTCTCCCTTCTTTCACGTTATCTTTGTCTCAGTATTGACCTGGCAGCTCTCTGAACTACCGCCACAACCTATGCAACGCTATGCAAACCAGCCCAACTCCATAAGACCCTTCTATCTTGATTTATCTAGCATGGATTTAATGCCCACAGAAATTTCCTTGCGTAAGATTTTTTTTTTCCCATCTAGGAGATGTTTATTCTCAGTGGGATCTAACAGGTACCCAGGTATTTGTAAAATCAGAGTAGTTAAGTGACTACACACATAGCCACTGCACAAGGAACCCAGCTCTCCTTGTACTGAAAAATCTGGATTTTAAACTGCACTCTGGCTGGCATCCTGGGCTACAGGTTCAACACAAAGCTGGTTTCGTTTCTTTCCTTTCCTTCTCTTTCCTTTCCTTTTCCTTTTTTCTCAATTCTGTCAATAAATTGAAGTGTCATCTTTGTCAAATCAGTTCATTAGTAGCATGAAGACAAAAATGTTCAGCTAGCTGTTGCAGAAATACCTGCTACAGACAAGCAGTGCATTTTTATTCTTATTATGCCTGCAGACTGTAACTCTATGCTGTGAGCAGGACGAGATGAATGTGAGATTATTGAAACCATGACTGGACAAATAATATGATGAACCCAGAAAGAAGAAACACCACCAAAAAACCCCACAAAGATTAAGTGCTTAGACTGTAAAACAAGGTTTTATCAACAAGCATTGAACGAGAGAAAAGAAGACTGAGCATGGATTTTTAAACTTCAAACAGCTAGTAGCATTCCAGCTTTTTTCCCCATACTGTTATGGTGTTATTTCAGAAAACACAGGGCATCTATTTTAAGAAATTAATTTTATTTATGATGTTTTGAAAGCTAAGGAGAAAAAAGTCTATTGATTTTAACCGCAGACAGAAACTCAGAAACAAATCAAGGTGAAGTGACAAAGCTAATAAGAGGGCAAGCCATCACAGCAAAGTACAACAGAGCAATTTACTCAAGGCCTTGAAGCAGCCCATTGCAACAAGGCTTTGCTGCACAGTCAGCATCATTTGAGGATTTTTCCAGTCAAACTACTTGGCTAACAGAGGTGAACGAAAGCTTACCTTGTAGTCAGACACCTCAAGAGCCATGAATTGAACTTCTGTCTCTGGATTTTGCTAAATGCTGTGATAAAACCTCATCCTATTTCTGATATATCTAACGGAAAAATTCTACCTACTTTCAGGATGTCAGGCCCCTGAAGCATCATGTCAGAAAATCACTTCCAGTTCCCTGTACATCCATCTCCTCCCTTCGCAGAATTGAGAAAAGATTATGGCTGAGATTCTGATGCCTGTGGGTATTATGTATTTTACTAGTTCCAAAACTGTGGGACATGCATTGTATTTCTCTTCAGAAACTGTAAATTCTGCATTGTTTTCTAGCTGTCTTAACTCATGAGCCCTTAAAAGTCACTTTCCATCAATAGGTGGCTAACTGGTTCACAGAGAAGAATGATCTTTGTTTTCAGGAAAGAGAAAGTGGAGGAGAGTATCGGTATGAAAAGAACTCAGTTCTCCTGAGTCCCAGCCCAGTATTTTTAAGTCATACAGGTTTTTCTCTATGATCACTGCTTTTTGGAACAAGTAAATGCTTCAAAAGAGTAGCAAGGTGTGGTTATCTGTTGAAAAATAACTGCAAAGTATTATCCAGTACATTAAACAGCATTGACTGGATTCCAACCTGTCTGATACCCACATATCTATTTTCCATACAACGTGATAACATCCCCGCATCTGCAAATAGTATTATAATAAAACATTCTTACAGACCTTTGCTCAACAGACCAATACATTTCAGCTCCAAGTCAAATCTATATTATGACTACCAGCACCAGCTGGGGCACATACTCCTCTGCTTTTCTGGAGTCAGCATCATCTCAGCTACTCCTCTGGAACATTTCATATCAAATTGTAACACATATGCTTGCAAAATGGACATCCTAAGTAGGTGCAGGGGAATTTTCTCCATGTAAAAACCCGTTTGAAGGTCAAGTCAACAAACCAAGGATCAGTCAAATTACTTTGCAAGTAATCTGACCTCACCCCCCCCAAAAAAACCCAAAATACGAACTGCAAAAAATTTGTGAACAGAAAGATTGCACACACACACACACACACACATATATATATATACTTGAATCTATTATTCACTGCAAATTATCACTCTACTCCTGCTGTAATTGCTTTATTTATAGAAAACAGCAAATGAGCTCTTCCTGCTGTCTGCTCTGCAGAGCCAGACTGGCTGAAGAAGAACAAGCTGGCGTCCTTTCTTTTTAACGTGATTATCAGAATTACCAATGTTTCTGCCACAGTCCTTATTGTCATCGATAATCCATAATGCCAAAAGTCTGGGGATTGATTCCTAGATTCAGGTGAAGCTCACAGTTAAAACAAAATGTCATATTTTTTTATACTGTAATTCAACAGATTTTTGTCTGGGAATCAGTGAGGGAGAATAAATGTGAAACACTGAGTTGATGCTTTCCTTCAGAGACTCACTCTTCAGAGAAGCTCTACATGCAGAGGGTTTTCATTTATCATAATGAAAAATGGCAGATCATTAACATTAACATGTCTCTAAAAACTCAAGGTGCACACTCCAGTAACGATGTGATGAATTAATGGGCCAGCTACTCACCCTACGATGGCTTCTTTGCTGCTCAGCCAGCAAATCGAATGAAAAGCCCGTTTAACCAGCCGGCTGTGCATAGATCCTGCTCTGGATAGTCTGAAGGGTACTTCAGTGATCCCAAAAGCCGAGCCGTTAGGAACAAAAAGACCTCCAACCAGAAACTGCTCTCATCTTGTCTACAGCAAATGGGCCAAGAACTGGCACTCATATGGAAGATCCTTCCTCCATCCCCCAATTTTTTCTTGTTTTCAACCCATTTCAGGCAGAGCCAAGAATTTATCCCACTCAGTCCACTTCACTCTGATTTGCCTTTTTTTGGAAGCAATATATCATGGGAGGCATTTTGCAATTCTCATAAAATTTAATCAAACATGCAATGTCCTTTTTCAGGAAGCAGAGTCAGAAATATTGTCTATTAAATTAATACAGAAGGAAACATTTCAAAGGCTGTTCTCAATCCCCAGAACTGTTCATTCATAATAAGAATCTGTGCTGCTTTCAATAGAAGTTTGAAGTAGTAAATTGGAAATAGAGACTGAGTCCGGAAGCCTTACCCCCCCACCACGTGGCTGAATTGGTCCCCAGCCTGCATGCCTCCCCACTCCCAGGAGGCAGGACATGAGGCAGCC
>JAOBAS010000020.1:24403459-24415963 GCA_025311575.1 Elanoides forficatus
ACCCATGTGCAGGACCTTGCACTTGGCCTTGTTGAACTTCATGAGGTTCACACGGGCCCACCTCTCAAGCCTGTCAAAGTCCCTCTGGATGGCATCCCTTCCCTCCAGCGTGTTGACCGCACCACACAGCTTGGTGTCGTTGGCAAACTTGCTGAGGGTGCACTGAATCCCACTGTCCATGTAGCAAACAAAGATGTTAGACAGCACTGGTCCCAATACCAACCCGTGAGGAACCCTGCTCGTCACTGGTCGTCCACTTGGACATCGAGCCATTGACTGCAACTCTGTGAGTGCGACCATCCAGCCAATTCCTTATCCACCAAGTGGTCCATCCATCAAATCCATGTCTCTCCAATTTAGAGATAAGTATGTCATGCAGGACAGTATCAGAAGCTTTGCACGAGTCCAGGTAGATGACATCAGTCACTCTTCCCTTATCCACCAGTGCTGTAACCCCGTCGCAGAAGGCCACCGAATTTGTCAGGCACAGTTTGCCCTTAGTGAAGCCATGCTGGCTGCCACCAATCACCTCCTTATTTTCTATGTGCCTTAGCATAGTTTCCAGGAGGGTCTGCTCCATGATCTTGCCGGGCACAGAGGTGAGACTGACTGGCCTGTAGTTCCCCAGCTCTTCCTTTTTGCCCTTTTTAAAAATGGGGGTTATGTTTTCCCTTTTCCAGTCAGTGAGGACTTCCCTGGACTGCCATGACTTCTCAAATAGGATGGATAGTGGCTTAGCCACTTCCTCCGCTAGTTCCCTCAGGACCCACAGATGCACCTCATCAGGTCCCATGGACTTGTGTGCCTTCAGGTTCCTTAGATGGTCTCAAACCTGATTTTCTCCTACAGTGGACAGTTCTTCATTGTCCCAGTCCCTGCCTTTGCCTTCCACAACTTGGGCGGTGTGGCTGGAGCAGTCCCCGGTGAAGAATGAGGCAAAAAAGTCACTGAGTACCTCAGCCTTCTCCATGTCGTGGGTAATCAGGTCTCCTGTTTCCTTCCAGAGAGGGACCACATTTTCCTCAGCCTTCCCTTTATCACCAACATAGCTATAGAAGCTTTTCTTGTTGCCCTTGATGTCCCTGGCCAGATTTAATTCTATCAGGGCTTTAGTTTTCCTAACTTGATCCCTGGCTGCTCAGACAACTTCTCCGTATTCCTCTCAGGCTACCTGTCCTTGCTTCCAGCCTCTGTAGGCTTCCTTTTTGTGTTTGAGTTTGCCCAGGAGCTCCTTGTTCATCCATGCAGGCCTCCTGGCGTTTTTGCCTGACTTCCTCTTTGTTGGGATGCATGGCTCCTGAGCTTGGAAGCGGTGATCCTCGAATATTAACCAGCTTGCTTGGGCCCCTCTTCCCTCCAGGGCTGTATCCCATGGTATTCTACCAAGCAGATCCCTGAAGAGGCCAAAGTCCGCTCTCCTGAAGGCCAGGGCAGGGAGCTGGCTGTGCACCCTCCTCGTTGCCCTCAGGATCTTGAACTCCACCATTTCACGGTCACTGCAGCCAAGGCTGCCCTTGAGCTTCACATTCCCCACCAGCCCCTCCTTGTCGGTGAGAACAAGGTCCAGTGCAGCACCTCTCCTCGTTGGCTCCTCCATCGCTTGGAGAAGGAAGTTGTCATCAACGCATTCCAGGAACCTCCTGGACTGCTTATGCCCTGCTGTGCTGTCCCTCCAACAGATACTGGGGTGGCTGAAGACCCCCCATAAGGACCAGGGCTTGTGAATGTGTGAGGCTGCTCCTCTCTGTCCATAGAGGGCCTCATCCGCTCAGTCTTCCTGGTCGGGTGGCCTGTAGCAGACCCCCACTATAATGACTAAAGCAGAATGTTTGTCAGTCTCAGATTTCTGAAACAGTTTTGCAAACCCTAAAAATATGCTTATGCATCCAGGTTTTTAATACACTTATCTGGAAGACAGCTTTCTTCACTTGGATTCCTACAGCTCTAACAATTTTAATAACAAAATATGTGTGCCTTCATTGATTTAGACAAATGATACTAAAGTTCCCAGGTTATTCGTCACAGCAGCATCTTCAAAATCTAATAGCGTACTTTCACAAATAACCAAGTTCAACATCACTACTAATGCCACTACTCCAACTCAGCCCTCTGAGAAATCTTGTGCTATTGCAGAAAAACATGAAAAAAAAAAAAAAAAAAAGTACAAAAAAGTCATTGTGTTAGATTAAACAAGGTAGCACTGTTAGGAAATTTAAACAAAAAATTAATGATACAGATCTGGTAATCTACAGAAAAAAACCCACAGTGACTGAGAAATTACCCCCCTCCCTTTTTCAGACATGGCAGGTTGTTTTTAATCCCACACTGTTAAACACAACAGTAAGGTCTTAAAAATTAGGAAGTTCAAAAGTGCACAAAAGACCTCTGTATGTTATACCCTCATGCACTCACACAAACACATGTCTGTACAACATCACCCTGACTTGTTCTGAACCTGTCTTTCCTCCTAGGAACTGCCATTATTTGTAGTTCAGGGTTTTTCCTAAAACAAGATCTGAAAATGTTCGTATCACACTCAGACTTGATCAATTGAACTAGAATTTTAGGTAACAGTCACCATACTGGTTCATTACACTACTGCCCTAATCGTAAGTAGCAAGAACAGGAGGAAGATGCTTTCACCTAAACTTAAGAACAGGTTTCTGAACATCATTGCAGACCTTTCAAAGCAGTTCCTGCTATTACGAAGTGGTTTACATGCCAGACACACTGCTCAGTATGGTTTGAAAAAAGTAAAAAAGTATTTGTATAACTACGCAGGATTGGTATGGCCACAGCCTTCTTGTTTCCTGTTTAATTTCTTCCTTTCCCACCAGCCAGCTGATCAGTCAGACCTACTTCTGGTAGCACGAGAGTAGTGAATAGGTGGACAGTACTCTACAATCAAAATATTTTACACTCACTTGGCGTCTGAAGATATCTGAACACAGTAATGGTTCAGGGTACAGGAGAGTTGGGCTGCAATTGTTCTTTTCTGCTTTGAATAATGCATGTGAATAAACATCCCCCTCTTCTCTATTGTCCTTCCAAATACTAAAATCCCATGTTACTATTCCTCTGAAAAAAAGGTCAGACCAGAAACCATTAAGCTTGCTGCGATAGGTGCAGGAAGCCATTCTCCATAGAATAGCCACATTGCTGCGTAAATTAGCCATGAAATCCTTGTAGAGCATGAATAATCAAGAAGCAGCAAAGCACCTTAAATTTTTTTCCAGTTATTCATATTTGTCAAAAAAAAAGACTTTACATTGCAACCAAAAAAAGACTGTATGTACCATGCATGCAATGATATTTGAAAAAAGGCAGTCAGTTTATCTTTACCAGCTCCTGCAATGCTATGCTGTTTCAAGAAGACAGGCAGGAGACACAGATTCTAATATTAATCAGAATTTCCTCCTGTAACCTGTGCTGATAAATCCCTGGCAAAGTCATATTTAAAGGAAGCTTTCTTGATAGGAAAAATAGTCTGCATCTTCCATATGTGCATAAACAGACTAGTAATTGAAAGAGCAAGCAATAGCTGTGATATCAAGAAATCCCAGGATATTATTCATAAAACAGACAGCTGTGCAACTGTAACTACAGCAATTTCAGTTACTACAGTTTTCAGGCATGCCCACACAATCATTAATTTAATATTTAGCCCACCCAAATCCAACCACATTGCTATTATTAGTTATTAAGAAAATAACTATTTTCTTAACATGCCTTCCCACAGTTTTCTTAATTTATGCCTTTCAGGCATAGGCTATTTTAGAAATAAGGGGTATCAGATATTTTGAATCCCTGAAAAACACATGAATCCTAGAACTTCACCCAATTTTTTTTGCAGCATGCCAAAATTCCTGACTAAGTGAAAGCATATAATTCTTTAAGTGCCTTAGATCTTGAGTTAAAAATTAAGAGAACTGGAGAGCTCGTGAGTCTAGCAGTCTCCACATAAGCCATCATGTGTATTAAATCCGTCAGTGTTTCCTTAGATGATCTTCCAAGATGAAAATCAGTTGTGGTGTTAGTACAGGGATCAGTAAATTTGGGAGGCCACAACCAACACAAACCCCATTTCTTAGCATGCATTTCAGTATTTTCATTCGATAAAAATATCTGAGAAACCAAACAAGAACTTATTTAATAGATATTATTTCTCTGTACTTATATTTTCCCACCTCGTCCTGCCATTTGTCTTCTATTCTTGTTACTTAGAAAAAACCCTGTCATTGTAATTGAATGCACCAGAATTCCGAGCCAATCAGTCTAAACTAATCCAAATACAATAGGAACACTGTCACGTATCCGCAGGCTAGATTTGGTTAGGCACCTGGCCTCTTTCAGACGTGATCCGTATGAAAGGAAAGGAGAAGATGCTGGAAAATTGTGTGTTCTTTCTGAGCCAAGCCATAGAGATAAATGTGCTGCAGCCTGTTTCAAAATCTTTTTATGACTGTGATACCTCTGGGTCAGGGTCTGTTTTTGTAGAGCAAAGCAGGTTTTGACAGAACTGTATCTCTTTGTGGCTGTAATAGAGTAATGTATCAAATTGGTGAACAAGACAAAATAGGATGCCATTTTTTCCAAGTTCACTGAAAACCGTAGGGGTGAGTCATTACACAAATGAAAAACCCAGAACTAAAGAACTTAAATAGGGCAAAGACACTGTAATGTAACCTTGAAGCCTCCTCTGCTGGAATATACAGTTTTATAACAAACACACAAAGGGAAGCTTTAAATACCAAGCGTGACTTGACTCGCTATTAGATGTAACTGAATTTCTCATTTGTTAGGTAATAAACAGTTTGGTGATTACCATTTCATTTACATGTAGGAGTCGTTCGCAAACTTCAGAAGGTGAGAAAGATGTTTCCAAAAACACAGTGGCAAAATAAGGGATTTTGTAGTCTGCAGGAATAAAGCAAATAAAATATAAGGAAGGACTGGGGACCTGGCTAGGGTTATGAATATTTTCACAAGCCTGCAGAAAACAGAGGAGTGACTTGCTGTGATGTTTTGCCAATGGACTCTAGCCTATGTTATTATTCACTTTCAAAATCTCTTGACTTCCAAGAAAGTGCTGTGGCATTTAATTATACATGAATTTGCATGACTAAGCAGCCCTCAGTAATTTTTTTTTTTTTTTTAAGCCCTGAACAATAGAATTTTTATTTCAGGTAGGTTTCAAGAAAATATTGATCTGTTTCTGTTATTCCAAAGAATAATTAAAAATCCCTGATAACCTCCAAGTAGACATCGGTGTATGCTTAATAGAAATTTTGTGCAGTTGATAATATGCACATTTCTAATACTTTTTAAAACACATACAAAATGTTTTCTAGAGAAAGCTTGCTAAGCTGTCCTGGTTGGGTAAATGCACACGACCTGAGCAGCAGTATTCTCCTGTAGGAAAGGACACGTGGATCACATCAACCCAATTTCACTTAAATATCTGAATATTTATATCATACAAATTTTTATACAAGCATACATATAAGTGTTTAACATAAAAACATTATACCTCAGGCTTTTAAAACATTACTTTATATAACACCTAATGTGAGATCACACCAGAGACAGAAAGACAACCCAGAAAGCCTAATGAGCTGGTAACAGAAGTCAGCACACAAAGTGTAAGGATATCACAAATTTAAAAGACCTTCCAGTGAGATTTTTGCTAACATCTTGCAGTTAAGCTCCAGGGCTCTAGTGCCATTTATTTTCTTGCCTTGAGTAGGGAAATTAGAGCACTGCAAATACCAGGAATGAATGTTTCTCTCTGATCTGATTCACTGCTGAATCAAAGCTCTCTGTCAACCAGCCTGAAGAAGCGTGTTTAACTGGTAACACGCATCGGGAGATACAAGCTGCCACTTTTTATAAAAGGCTTACACACACAAATATATGGGAGTTTGAGCTATATAAACTGGTTATGGCAATATTTTGGGATAAGGCTTCTACTTTATTTTCCAGAATCCAAGTTATACATTGTATGTTCTCTACCATCTGTATTGGCCACTTGCATCGTTAAATAACACGAAGCTTCACATTGACCCTGAAAAAAACATTAGAACACCTATTTAAGTGCTAGGCAAAAGATACCAGAAAAGAGAAATGGCTAAGTGGAATCACTTGTGCGTGATCTCTCATTTAGGGGACAGGGAGAGTAACACTACCCAAAACATCCCCGCTCTGCTGTGGCTTTTGGAGGGAACAGGGCGGAGAATGGAGTATACAGCATACTATTTTCTGTAGGGAAGCTTGCAAACATGGACTGCTGCGGGATCGAGCAAAGAAGAATTTAGATGCCTGGCACTCCAACCTTCCAAGCAGCACTCTGCTATAGAGCGAATTATACTTCCCTTCTCTACAGCTCACGTGTAACACAGTAATTCAAAATAATTTTTCCTAAGATAAAAATAAGTTACCATGCCCCAGCCAGCTGGGTACTAAACCTAACCAGAACTAAAAAGTTTCAGAGAAGGAACTCCACTTCTTTTCTGGAATATTTCCAAGCCTTTTCTTATGTACACAAACAGCATCTGCCTATCTGCTTGACAGCTGTTACCGTATGACAGATATTCCAGCACAGAGCTCCTATCCTAAAGAGAAATGTGTACAAGCATTTCATGAAGTAATCACAACAAGATCAATGTTTAGCATGAGAATTTTTCAATGCCTTTCCTCTGTTTAATATCCCAAATGAGTACAAGTAGATGTGTTACGTCCTATAACTTTACAGCTACAAAAACAGAATCTGAATGATAGTCCTTCCCCCATTTGGGAAAACTGAAAACTGTATTGCTTCTTTTCAGCTCTGATAGCGATACTGGTACAGCTACAAACAAATACTGGATGATAGTATACTGAATACTATTCCCACTGAGATTAACGGGTTTTGCCAAGGTAGCGCAGATTATAGAGTAGCACGAGGCACTAACGCTGGGGAAGCAAAACAAAATCTAAGGTGAATTCCTGGTGAGCAAAGCTCCAGTTTGTCCTTTCTGGATCCTCCTCTTTGAACCTGCACCTCTGACTCGGTGGAAGTTTTGCCCTGGAATTGTGCAGGAGAAGCAAGAACATTTCTCCACTGTTTGCGCACACTGGACTCATCTCTGTGTTGCAATCAAACAGCCTTACTGAAGTCCTCATTGTCCATGCACAACATCTGCTTTCGGACTTCCCTCCAAAGCAACTCTAGTCCAGACGAACTCGTTACATCCTTCCCTGATCAGTAACAGCTAAGTTCATGCCGAGAAGTTCTATCCCAAGTCTGAGGTTTCAAAAAAATCTCACCTCCCACAGCTAATGAAAAGCAATGCAATTTGCAAGTGACTTAAAACGCGTTTAACTATAGCTATTAAACTATTACATAGTTATTTCAGTGTACACAGCCACCCCAAACCAGACCCCAGTTTGATGTGCACTATAAAACCGAAGCCAGTCTCGATATTCCGGTCTTATTTTCCTCTTCTCTCTAGAGTAGGCAGAGATAGGAGCTCCCTTGGCAGAGAAACGAGGTTCAAACACCACAAACTGAATCCATGCGGAGGTTCCTTCCCACCTTAGCTGCTACTCAATTGCAGAGTCAGTTCAAAACCCACAGGACCTAAATTTTCCATATCAAGATTCTTCACGGGTGTAAAACTCTGCCTAAAGCATTTCCAAGAGCTACACAAGTCCTGACAGTGCCCATCAGTAAGCACCTGGGGTTCTAAAATGGGGCTCTCTGGCATCCACTGCCTTTGCAGGACCCACATTTGGCACCCGATCTGCAAGTGTATCTGGTGGACGAGGCGCCAGAGAAAGAGATGGCAACGGTCTGCTCCGTCTTCCCTTCTCATCCCTCTTACTGCCAGCATTAAACCAGTGACAGAAGATATGGCAGACAAGCTCAGTTCTGTCCTTTGTCTTATTTAAGCTGCCACCTGCGACAGGAAACGTTTAAACCTCCAGATACAGGACAGTCTAAGGTAAGAAAGGCAACGGTATCAATCTCTTCTACCAAAGCTAAACTGCTTCATAGGGATGAATTAAATATTCATTGAGCCAAGAAAAAGAGAAAAAGGATTCATAGCCCACTGGTTTGGGTATCTGATTATTCGCCAGGGAAACACAGCTTTCTGTGCTGCTCTACTGAATGCTTAATGTAAAGAAAGCGTTGAACAATGCTGACGTGGGGGTGGATGTCTCCTTACCTCCCAGCTAACCACCAGAGGCGCTGGGCTTTAGAGTCATACCGGCTCCATTTGCTACACCAACGATTGCTAAACCAAATATTTAACCCTTCTGCACAAAGGGAGTCAGGTTAAGGAGACCAAAGCTCGCTCTATCTATGAGTGTTTATTGATGCTTCAGAGTATAACATCTCTATGTCTGACAAAGCCAAAAAATTTCAAACCCAAAAGAAAGCAAGCAGGAACACCCCCAGACAAATTGAAAGGGCTCATATTTGGTCACAGTGCAAATTAGCAGAGAAGTATCTAGTTATTTTTATTACCCCAAATTAAAAACCAATGTTGTCTGCAACTCTGACAAGTGATTGGTTATTACCATAATATAATATTTATAAGCAATGGGTGACACAGACCCTGACATAATTTTTTGTGAAGCAGCATACAGAAATAACAGTTTTGTACAAATCTCAAAAAATAGTCCCTACAAATCTCAAGTTAGCTGCAACAGACATACATGTGATCTGTTAGAAAAACCCTCATGCAGTAATGAGCCCCTAGCCATATAGTGACAGCAGAAATAGCCACATTTAAATTTCCTCACTAGGCTAATAAGAAGAAAAAGAGAAAGATCTTTGTTTATGCTATAACCAGAAGCCATCGTAATTATTTTCCTAGGGCCAGCCGAATGCAAAAAAAGTCTGCTGTAATGAATGTATGCTGGCTTTGTCAGATGGTCGAAGTGATTTCTGGTTTGGTGGTGGAATTCAGTAGGTTTGGTCCCCAAGGACTTGCTCAGAAAATAGTAATTTGGGGATGATCTCTAGCGATGCATACAAAGAAAATTAAGTTCTACAAAAAAATAAGTTTTGCCACTGGGCAGATTGCTGAATAAAAAGCTGGAGTTGCATTAGTTCCCGTTATCTGTATTTGCAAGCTGTTCACAAATAGCTAGCTGAATGATAGGAGATTTTCCATAAATATGCACTTCATGTTTACTGAAAAAAACATAGTAGTTTGCTATCCAAATTTATAGTAACTATTTTCTTGGTGCAGATGATACCATTTTCGATAGGAAACACAAGCATAGGAGAAGCTTTTTTGGGTACAAAATAGCAGAACCCATGCCAAACTATCAGCTTTGTGCACAGACCAGAAAATGCTCCAGTGCGCTGGAATTCAAATTTTATCAAGTCAGTCAACACATTTCCAATAAATGTCATTTCCATGCCCCTTTTTTGCATACTTAAGCAAACTAAGACCAAACAAGCAATATAATACCAGCAAAATAGAACTAACAAACTAGAAATTACGTGCCTTCTTTTTCTTGCAATATATCTCCAGGGTATCAGAAATTCAGCCATGATGACTAAGGACTCAAACCCATTAAAGTTGTTTTTGTCTGTGCTGTTATGTGGCACAGATTGCAATACGTAGTTCAGTGAGAAAAGCACTTTGGAGGGACACAAGCAAAGGACTCCTCCTCCCGTATGTATTAAAGAACAACTTTGATGATCAACCAGATCATCGGGCCACTCACTTTCAGCATATGGTAGTTGGTAAGTAGTTCGTGGCAGCACTTCAGAAGAGCTACAGTAAGCAGGTTGATACAATTCAGTCTTTTTTGGACCGACAGCCATATAAAATTTCTCGGGCTCTGGGATTTACAGAGAGAGGTTGGATCCTCAGCTACTACAAAGCATCGTAGTTTCATTCAGATCAATGATGCAGTAAGCGTGAAAGTCATTTACGCTAGCCAAGGATCTAGTCTGCAACGCCTGGCTCATGGCCACTGAAGAGTTCACAAAGCTTTGAGCGAGCTCGTAAAGCATTGCCCAATAACAAAAAAGAAATTCACTGCTGTCCTTGAAACTTCTTGGTTTAATAGGAATTTTGCTTCGAGATAAATATATAAACCCCAAACTGGAAAGACAACAGTGACAGGGATCGCTGGTGCATAAAATCAACTGAAATAAAAGAACCGAAACCCTGATTTTTATGACATGCCCCACATGCTTCACTCAAAACCTGGTTTTAAAAATTAAATGGCCAATATCTGGTGTCCAGAGGAATATAAGGCCTCCAAGAGCAGAGGACAGAACAGCAAGAATTCAGAAATTGTACTCACTCATTGAGAGAAGTAGCAGCCATAGCTTTAGATGTGTAGAAATTATTGTTAGTTAATACAAGCTAGATCTCAAATTTGAGCCAGGTTAAAAGTGAGGTAAGTGGTTTAATAAGTGCCCTTCCCCCTACAGTCTACCATATTTATTTTGCCTGTTTTCTTTTTTAAAACCTCTTCCTATGTTTTCACATACATATTTTTAATATCCACACATGTGTGTGTACGTGTGCGTGCGAGCTGTGCAAAAACTCAAGCAGCATCCAGTACGTGAAGTTATTATGCACGATAGCGAGCAGGATAGTCCTGTTTAATCATGAGAACATCCATTGTCCAGTCAAATAAACAGGGAAATGGAAAATATATATAGTTAATTTTATCATTCCAGTCACTTACTACAAGCAAAAAGGTAGCAAAAAAAATTGAGAGTTGACAGATTTCTTTAATCAGCCCATACTCTAAAAAACACCTGAGCCACGAGTGGTGCAGGGCAGGGTACAAAGCTGACTTGACAGAAAGGGTCATGCAGGCCCCGAACGCACAGATAAATTGAGAAGGGATATTAGTTCATTACCCTGAGCTCCTGTAAGGCCAAAAGCTTTAGTCTTCCACACAGTTGCTCCTGCCCTGAATCCAGTAATGGGCATTTGCTAAACTGCACCTTCCGCAGATGCAGTCAGTCTTGATTTAATACAAGTGTGAGATTATGGAAAGAATTACAACTTCCCTGGTAATTAGCTCCAGTGGTTGATTACCACGTTGCAATGGAGAGGATAAAAAAACCAAAACAGAACCAAAAAAACCCCTTGATTTCAAGACAAACTTGTCAGGCTTCAGCTTCCAGCTGCTGGGCACCCCCCGACTGAAGTGCTTGGGCGATCAGTGGGTGGGTTGTTCGGTTTTTATTGTTTTTCCTCTTGTTAGATTTATATATATATTCTGTCACTTCTCACTTCCTCTTTCCTTTCTTTGTTTTTAAAGTACTAAATAGCCTGATCCTTCTCTCATTACAATGAATTTTCATCTGCCTTCAAAAGCGTCGGACCTTTTTTTTCCCTTTGAAATCATCAACTGCATGTCACAACACTAAAAGAATTTACTGAAAACTCAGCACCATATACCAGTATCGCCATTCTCGCTAGTGCTGTAAAGAGACAAATCACTTCCTTGCTCCTATTTACTACTCCCTTATTTATCCCCCCCGCAGAGCATCTCACCTTGTTTGGTTACAGCATCACACAGAGAGCATATGCTCTGTTGCTTGTATACCATTACCCTCAGGTCCTTTCAGTTGCTGCCTTCCAGGGTAATTTCTCATTTGAAGTAAGCTCACACTCCTTATTTCTATAAGGATCACTTTAGATTTGGTGTATTTAAAGCTTATTTCTGTTTCAATGAACCTCTATTTATCATTCTTTCAACCGTTGATTTATCTGAACGTTTTCTCCATATTGATTTTATAGATACTGTTGCAAAAATGGTATAGCTGAGCTGTGGTAAACTTAATAGGATGATTCCCTATAATCTATCCTGGAGTCCCGGGGACTGCTAACATCCATCAGACCGGGAGCTTATAGCACTTCTGGAAAAGAAAGCCCATTCTGGCAAGCCCACAAATTTACTTGGGTGGAAGGGTGGTGTTTTTTTCTGGGGGTGGTGGGGGGAAGCAGCAATCAAACTTTCTGAAGTAAGGAAGCACTTGAGAAATGCTGTAAAATAAAGTAATGGCAAGAGAGCTCCCTACTGTACAGTCCACAAAGGTACACGAAAAAGGAAGAGAGCTCATGAACCGTGAGAGGTTAGGCTCCCAAAAGTGTACTTTAGCATTGGCAAAGGGCCTGTTAAACCCCCAACTGCCGCACTGACGCTAGTCTTACACAACGAATAACAAGAAGCATTTGAATCAGCTTTCTTCAAACGACTGCAGAAGCTTTCAGGCCAGATGGACTCACTTTGTGTGGTGGGTTGACCCTGGCTGGACGCCAGGTGCCCAGCAAAGCCGTTCTATCGCTCCCCCCTCCTCAGCTGGACAGGGGAGAGAAAAATATAACAAGGGGCTTGTGGGTCGAGATAAGGACAGGAAAGATCATTCACTAATTACTGTCACGGGCAAAACAGACTAAACTTGGGAGAATGAACTTGATTTATTACAAATCAACCAGAGTAGGGTAATGAGAATTAAAAGCAAATCTCAGAACA
>JAOBAS010000020.1:24416063-24435781 GCA_025311575.1 Elanoides forficatus
AGCCTGCCTCACCGTGGTCTTCCTCAGGGGCTGCAGGGGAATCTCTGCTCCGGCGCCTGGAGCATCTCCTCCCCTCCCTCTGCACTGACCTGGGGGGCTGCAGGGTTGTTTCTCTTACATGTTCTCACACTCTCTCTGGCTGCTGTTTTCTTTCTGTCTCAAGAAGTCTTTTTCCTTCTTAAAAATGTTATCACAGAGGCGTTACCACTATCACTGATTGGCTCGGCCTTGGCCAGCAGCGAGTGCAACTTAGAGCCGGCTGGTATTGGCTCCATCGAACACAGGGGAAGCTTCCAGCAGCTTCTTGAAGAAGCCACCCCTGTAACCCCCCCCGCTACCAAAACCTTGCCACACAAAGCCAATACACTTTGTCACCAGAGGAAGCCATGAAATGGGCCAAGGGGAAAGTGAAGAAGATCATTTTTACACTAGTCCACAATCCACCTTGCAGGAAAGGGAACGACTGACATCCCAGACCCGGTGGTACCAGATACAAAATACAGTAACCCGCCAGGCGAGCCCAGCACTGCACTGGGACAGGGTCAGGCACAGCGCATCACGTCCTAGAGACGTTAGCAAGGAGCAGCATCTCAGTAATTCTCTGAACGATGAATAGAGAGGAGGGACTTTCTCACTGAAGAGAAATTCATCATCTGGCCTGCTAAGCATGGGAGATAACCTAGGAAAGTCAGGACGAGGGCTCCTATCACACATTCATCTCACAGACGGCCACTTCTCCCTACCAGACTTTGACCGCTGTATTTGGGCCAGTAGCAGTCTAATTCTGAGAAGAACTGGTACCAGCCCAGCACTGATGATCAAGTTTTCTACCTATCCTTCTGACCTGCCCCACACAATGCTTGATCAAAACAATTTATAATTATCACCATAGCATCTTACGTGTTCATTGGCACTGCCACAGAACTGCCTACGCAAGGGTATCATAGCATTGCACAAACAGAAGCAAACCAAGTCTCCAAGAAAATGGTGCAGATGATTATAGCTATTTTGCAGTTGGGAAAAGCAGAAGCTCAGCAAATGCATCTCGTGCAGCAAATCCACAGGTAGAGCTGCAAACAAAAGCTGAGCTCAGCCCTTGACTCTTACACACTGCTCCTACCTTTCTTCCTTTCTTAAAGTCATTTTGAAACAAAGAAAGCAATAAAGGATTGAAGTGCTTGGAAGTGACAAGAGAATATTATCTTGCTTGTTAATCAAGTGTTTGAGGAAACTAAATAGTGCAGGAAGTCACCTGTACAGAGTATATTTTATTTGAATTGACTTAATCTATTTTGCTTTACGAAACAGTTGCCTGTATTAGAATAAACAAATGAATTAATGTAGTGCCTTAATGCTCTGGTAATCTTGAACTGCTCTTCACAATGGGGTTTGTTTTGTTTTGTTTTGCAGTGGAACTTCAAAATAATTTCTAATAATTTGAAAAATGTTCCCAAGCAGAGTCAGTCCACCTCTGCTCAGAGCTCTGTGCCTCCACTTGGGACTTACTTCCTTTCCCATGTTATTACTGTAAACAGAATGTCTCCTAAACTAAGAAATTCAGCATGAAAAGATACTTCATTACTCTGTATGGCGATGAATACCAAATTTCCCATGGGCTGTCAGGAAGCGGAGGAGTTTTTTATCTGTGTATCAAAACAGCAGTCGGATTTCATGAAACCTACTTACAGGCAATTTTTCCCCACCTCCTTAAAGTTCTTTACAATTACTAACATTTCAGGACAGGGAACAGAAGCAACACCATTTAAGATAGTTCCATTTTAAAGATGTCATGGCCACAGTAAGCAATTTCTGCTGCGCAAGACAACTTATACAGGCTATTTTCAAACACTGTTCATCTTTATTGGGACTTTAGTATGGTTTTGTATCATATTTTAAACAATTACTTGCCCTGAAAGGCATTATGATGACCTTTCATCAACAAATCAGCTTATTTATCACTATTCACAGTGTTCACTCACATGCTGGCTGACAGGAGAAAACAGTTTGGTTTTTTAAAACTTGATTTTACTCATTCAACTTTTTCTAAAATAGCATTTATGTCAATCAAAATAATTACACTCACATTTTCCTTCCTTCACACTTATATCCCACACAATGATGAGGGGAAAAAAAAAAAGTAACTTCTTAGACCTTCACATGTTTGCATTTGTCCAACTACTCCACACTGACATTACTTTCAGACAGAATTTCAAAATATTACCACCATAATGATCACAGATTGGAGCTAGACGCATACAAAGTATCAGAAAAACATGATAAATATAGAATAATGATCAGCAGGAAAGTTTCCCCATAGCAAGTAAACAAGAAGTCAGCAGATAGTTTCTATGATTTATATCTGCTGTGTCACTTTGATAAAGACTAAGAGTATTGCTTCACAATAAATATATTTCAGTTCACAATTCATAGTCACATGGACACCTTAGATTTGCATTGGGCTACAGAAAATACTACATCATATACCATCTCCTCTGGTATAAATCAGAGATTTTTTGCAAGAATAAGGACCTACGCTGCACTTGAACCTAAGTTTGCTGAACAGGCTTTGCTCATTTGTACTGTGCTCCTCGTGCAAATACTAGATCGAGGAGGATCCTTAAACACAGAGCCCTCTCATTAAAAGCCCTGCATTTCTCCAGGCCAGCTGCATGTGCTGCATCACTGCAGTATATCATCTACCCTGCACCCGAGTAGATAGGCAAGACTTTCAAATGCACTAAGAATGTATAAAAATAAAAAAAATGCTTGTAGAAACAGCAAATATGGACAGTGATCATTTATAAACAGATGATGAATAAAATAATCATGACTTCCAAGGTGTGAACATTTTTCTCAT
This sequence comes from Elanoides forficatus, assembly GCA_025311575.1. Lineage (NCBI taxonomy): Eukaryota > Metazoa > Chordata > Aves > Accipitriformes > Accipitridae > Elanoides > Elanoides forficatus. The sequence goes on from JAOBAS010000020.1 coordinate 24,418,921, forward strand.
CGCAAGAAGGGAAAGTGAAATGCCATTATGAATTTAGAGATTAAAAGCTTCTGCACAGTCACCAGAGAAACTGATAATCTCGACACATGTTGAAGATAAACACAACAGTTTTTATTTATACCCTACACTCAGAAGCTCAAATAAGCGAGGTATCAAATCTGTAGTAAAACTGTGGGTTAATGATAGTATTAAAAAAAAAAATTGGATTAAGAAGTCTTCTAGCTTCCTGATGCACCCAAACTGTTCTCTCATGATTTAAGGAACTTGACATGTAAACACAGAGTATTCAAGAAAAATATTACTTCAATAGCAAAGCTAGCCTCCTGTATCAGTCAGAATAATGGCAGAAACAAGATCATTTCAGCACCCTTTCATCATCTGCTGAATATGAATCTATGGTGATTCTTGTCTCAATGCATAAAATCCTAGCAAGTTTTCCCTGAAGTGAAAGATATAACACATGCCTATTCACCAGTGAGCACCAGTGAGGTTCAAGTATTCTGAAAATCTCATCATGAACCATGGCACCAAGTTTACCCTCTTTTAAAATTCATTAGAAAGCCCTTTTTATTTTTATTTTTTCCTGGTGTTAAAAGAGAAAGAAAAATCTCCTTCCCAACATACTCCCATTCCTTATTAAAATGCATATCACTTACTTTTCTCTTTAGTGAAAAATAGTATTCTCTGACAATCTTTTTAAACATCTCTTCTACATAACGGAACTCCCTAAAAATCAGTCTCGATGCTTTGCAATCACAGTTGTTAACATTGGCAAGACTTGCTCATGACATCCCTGCTGTCCTCTATCTTGTTTCAGGCTTGTGGCACATTTACATTAGCCAGATATTTATCACGATTCTTTAGATATATTCAAAGTTCCTTTTCTACGTTCAAAGAGCAGCAAAGAACACACCGTGACAGATAGCACGATACACAGCGTCAATCTAGCCACAGATACACATGACTCATTGAATTTCCTCCCAACGTGAGCAAATTACTTCAGGGGGGTATCACAGTAACTCAGCTCTGTTATTTCCAGGACCCCAACTCTTTGTACCCCTTATTATCTATTTCTACATACTACAGCATCATAAATGGATTTTTATTGTAAACTGCTCCCAAAGTGCTACATGTACCCTTCGTAATTCAAATGGCTATGAATCCAAACACTTACAGACGGAATTCTAAAAATCAACTTCTGTCTTTAAAAAAAAAGAACCACCAAAAAGAACATGCCCCCAATTAGAGCACTTTTTATTTAAAGCAGAGCTCCGAAAATCTGTAGCATTTGGCTATCAGTCTCACAAAAACAATCTGTTGAACGATTTCCCCTTCCTGCTTCCAAGCGGACCAGAAATACACACAATCTGCTCTGCAGTATTTTAGTATTTCTAGTCTCTGCTGCGTGAAAGTACATTAATATATTAAGGCATGTTACAACTGGTTTAGAAAAGGACATAGGTTCTTCCCATCCTCAAAAAGTATAGTTGAATAAACTTACAAGTTTGTTTAATGGAAGGAAGCACCACTAAATGACTAAAAACTAAACAAAAACCTAAAACACTGATTTTGCAAAGTTGCAAGAAGTATGCAAATCCCTGATCCTTCTAAATAATAAGAAATATGCCTTAGAGCTGGGGACCATTTGCAACCTTGATTGTTATGATAGCCCCAGGCTCTTGAACGCTTTAAAATCATTTCCCAGTTTAATGAAGTGTTCATTCCACAGCAGAGTTAAAATCATTTCTGGCAGAAATCCCCCAGCTAATCGAAACACTCAAACTCCTCTTTTAACGGTAGCAAGGACAGGGCAAGTGAACTAAGTAACATCATGTCTGAGGTAGGGAATCTCCAAAGTGATGCTATTTTGACAGCTTTGAAAATGCAACAGACAAGCCAGGGGCTGCATGATTAAATGATGTCATGCCAGAATTATTACTACTGCATCACTAGAAACGCCTGACTGTATGGTCTTCTAGTCAGAATTGAAAAAAACCCTGTGACCTGAAACAGTTCATTTGCTTATCGGTGAAGTACCAGCAGCTGGCCAAAGTTAAGGGTTAAAAGATTACCATTTGAAAACCTTCAAGTTGCAACTCATTTGATCTCAGGACAACTCTAAACGCCTGGGCTGTCCAGGTCCCACAGCAGAGGCCAAGAAGCACAAGTTAAAAGCTCTGTTGTGTTCTCCCCATGTCACCGTAAGCCTAGACTGAAGTCCCAAGGACCATTCTTACGTCACGCTCTTGCAAACACATGGGACTGACAGTTCACACCCAACCAACATAATCAACGAGCAACCTGACCTAGTGAAAGATCTCCCTGTCTATGGCAGGGGGCGTGTGGAACTAGATCATCTTTAAAGGTCTCTTCCAACCCAAACCATTCTATGATTGTATCAGGTACAGGAGTACGCCTGTGACAACAGGCATGTAAAGACTATGCTTCATTTTTTCCTCTCAAAAGAGAACTCCTGCCTTATTGATCACCAAGTCCAAATCCTCCATCAAAGCACTAGTAAAGTCAAAAATTTAAAACTGGACAAGGCTGCTCCTCCAGACCCAAGGCAAAGGCACCTGCATCAGGGGCCTTCCCACCACAGTTCCTTGCCTGAAGCCAGAGCCGGCTGGATGACCACCAGCACGGGGTTTTACAGCATAAAGAAAAGACTTGCAGCCTCACAGGTCTGATACTTTTCCTCCTTCTCTGGAAGTGGCAGAGTATGCTTGAGGTGCAGCCTGTGCCGTCGCCAACATTAATGCACATTCACAGGCAGCACTTTGGGAAATGTCTTGTTGCAGCTCTTATTTCACGGAGCCAGTTTCTCTCTAGTGCGGAGCTGGCTGGTCTCAGAGAAAGCGATAGGAACGTGTCTGCCCTTTGACTGACTGTTTGTCAGAGAGGCTGACACATTTAGTTTTGAAACCTGCCAATATTTCACAGCCTCTGGAACAGACAAGCTGCCAGATTTCCTTTGGGAGAAAGAAAGGAGGGGATGTACATCCACTGAATGAAAATAACTAATACAGGGCCAGATCCAGCCTCAGATAAGCACACCTTTCACTGAATAAGGGCTACAGGACTTGCCTTACTGATTTTAGGTAGAAAACAATTCTAGGATTTGGTCTTTACATTTAACTCTAAGACTATTTTATAGGGCTTACTTGCCTAAAAGCAGTAAAAGACTGAAAATTTGCATGAGCTCAAGATGCACACAGAACGGTTTCTACGCCTGAAAAATAACTCCACAGGCACACAACTGTTACACAGACCAGCAGCCATTGCAAGCTCATATTGTTTAATGCAACAGCAGCATCATTAAAAAAACCCACCAACTTGCAATGCTGCAAAATATTGCAGAGCTTTGTGAATGGCTTGTCAAAAAGCGGTCACTATGATGGCTAGCTTATTTCATTATTAACGACATCTTATACATAATAAATCTATTTATATGGAATAGCCAATACAGAAAACTCTGTAGATGAAGAACCGTTATTGCTTTCCAACAAACGGCCAAATGAATCCTCCTTTTGCTCCCCAGGTTCCTAGAGATTTCCATGCTTCAGCACGCTATTACTCTCAACCCTGCAAGAATCCCCCAATGCACAGAAAGTCCCTCCAAGTGTTGGATTTAGGCAGAATAGACTGTGAACGTGCAGCATAAAGCTCACTGATACTGTCCAAAACCTTTTCACTGAGATTTGGTGTCTTTAATCCTTGTCTTTCAAGGTATAGATGGGTTCCAGAAAGGGATTCGTGCTTGAAAGAGCCTTTCTTCCACAATCTGAAGTGATTGCGAGCACAGCTTGTACTTGTCTAAACAGAAAAGCCTAAGCAGGGACCAGTTCTGCTTTGGCAGAGGTTTTTCTTTGGGGGGGGGGGGGGAATTTGGTTTGTTTAATTTATTTATTTATTTATTCATTTTACACACCTAGAAAACACAATTCAAATAATAATGGATACACTTTCTCTGACTTTTGATTGCAAAACGTATTTCTGTTACCTGTGACTCTGTCAAGCTGAAGTTTATCAGCATGAGGCAGAAACCTGACATAGCTGTTTCAGTTTTTTGACAGAGCCAACTGAAATGTTACATTAGCTTCAGAGAAAAAGGTGGGAGAAGGAGCCATACATAGGTGTAGAAAAATAATTTCAGCAGGTGTTTTAGCCCAATACTTTCAAAAGCAAGTCTCCACATTCATCATAAGGGTCACCTTTCTTGCCAAGGAATTGGATTGTGAGGAATATTCTTGAAGTAGTGAAAAAAAAAAAAATCCAGAAAGATAACCAAGAAATGAGCTGCTGAAAGAAATAATCACACCATGGCTTACTGCAGCCTTTCAAAAACCACATGCTAACTCACAGCTCCTCCACTGTCACAAAACCACATCAGCACCAACCTTTTAAACTGACTGACTACGCACCAGCCCAGCAGGGCAGGAGCCAAGCAGTTGCCAGGAACAGGATTTCATAGGAAAGAAACTACTCCAAAGGTTTCTGCTGAACACAGGAAGAAGAACCATTTTTTCTTTTTCACGTAAAAATAAAGGCTATTAATGGTGGAGGGTTGAATAGCATCAGGAACAGCTAGAGAAGCAACTGGTGAATCAGGAGACAGGTCTGCTGCTGGGCTGCACATTTAGAAAAGCTGCATGGGGCAAAATCCACTACAGTGGAATATCACTTACATACCTATACACCTAATGCAATCACACAGCATTGTGTGAGAAGAGAGGGCTAACACGCACCATCCAGTGAATTCCCACAGGCCTCCCAGAGAAAGGAGTCATCTTATCTATTTCTTGCCTTTTGCTGGGGGAGAGACAAAGAACACCACAGTGGAAGGCCTAAATATTCTATCTGAAATGCTAAACGTTAGACAGTTAAACAAATGTCGTGCCTCCTGTAGCCGTAGGTGATTTCCATTAAAACAAAGAGGAATAATTCTGTTATGAAGCGGGGTAGCCTACTCGGTTGACTGTCCCCACATAGACTCAGGTATGAAATGCTAGATACTCTGAAGAGGATGAATCCTTTTCTCAAGGAAGCCTGGAGTACTTTGAATTATTCAAATTACTGGTCAGATTACTCACATGTTTGTAGGCATGTTCCCCCAGCGTTACAGCTGTAACCTTTGGTATACAGCTCTTAAGTCTTCTTTTGAAACACTGGGGACTTGCACAAAGGACTAAGTCCTCCCTTCCTCATAGTGGTAGAATTACCAAAATAATTTCCAGATGAAGGAGTAAAGGGCAGCTCAGGAGCAAGAAACGATACTTCTCCCGTCTGCAGCCCACGGGTTTGAAAGGATGCAGGCACTTAGACAACCCCATAATGGTGGCAGTAAACATTCCTATATTGTGGGATACAGTGCTAAGAGAGAGAAAAGAGATAAATATCATTTCATTTGTTCTAAATCAATGCATAATTTCAAGAGGATTCACATTGGTATCTGAATACAATATTTCCATTGTTGGTAAGTGTATTTTCTTGACAGATGTCTTATTGTAACCCTGATCCGATTTAATCTGTAATCACCGGGGCTATTCACATGCTAAAACACTATGATGGATGATGCATGTTAAAGAGTAATTGAAATGGGAAATAAAATACCTACTTCTGAGTCAGAAAAGCTACATTACATACTCATGAAGTACTAGGACTGAAAGGCAAGTGCTGTTATGGATGGAAAGACTCCATGTAGCATTCCCTGACCTCTACCTTACCACCAAGCCCCTAAAGCTTTCCTCGGCAAAAGACGCAACTCTCTTTTCCTGATAAAAGCGTAACAGAACTTGGAGTTGCCCCACTGCAATGAGTATGCTTGTGTTGACTAGGAATCTTATAATTAAGTATATTATGTAATTATAATTTAGAGCCTTATGAAATCCGGCTGAGATGACCATGTATTTCAGGAATGCTCACACCTGAAATGAGGACCTTGGGCCTGGGACACTTGTGGATCTCTTGTCCTCACTCTCTCAGCTAGCAACCCACACGCTACAAGTCCTTTGCAGTGAAAAATTAGTATAGCATCCAAACTGAAAAATACTTCCAATTGCAAACAATGAACTTCTAGGAAAGGAATCAGTATTAGATTAGCTGCAAAGTTAGTGCAAATCTGTGAAGGACAGAAACCAAACACACCAAAACCAACCCCATAGAGCAGGTTACAGAAGCCAAGTGTACAAGGTCAGGATTCCATATTAAGGGCACATCGTTCAAACCAGAAAATGAAACTTCCTGTTTTATTAAAGGCTAATACACACCGCTTTGAAAAATGAACTCCAAAAATACTGTTCATAAATGAGTATAGACAAAACATTTTGCATTGAGGATACTCAAAATATCCAACAGAAATTAAGCTGAGAAGAAAACAAGTAGTGAAACTAACCTGAAAGTTTTGAACTTTTTTTTTTTTTTTTTAATGGTAATCTTTTAATGGAATTGCTATGTCTTTTCAATTTGCCAGTCAAAACTAAATAGCATACTGATCGTTCTCAGGTCTCCAAACAAAGAATACTCCAATACTGAAGGAAAATGGGATGCACTTTTTTTCTACCTTGATCTTCAAAAACATTTGTTCAGCATTTTGTGTGTTATGTCAAGGCACCTCAGGTACAAAAAATGCTTAAAAACCATCTAACACAGGACCAAATCCAGCCAGGGAAAAATCTCTCAAATTGAATGAGCTTTGTACAAGCAGCAAAAAGCTGAGTCCCAGAGGTCACCCACAGAGGTGACATCGCAACTAGAGGACGTTGCATTTATGAGCAAATATTACAAGTGTTTAATATGTAAAAGAATTTCCCCAGGTGCCTCCCTGTTGAAAGCACGGTGATGAAGATGGAGATGGGTAGCAATTTGGTCTATGTAGAAAGCAGCAGGGTCCTACGGCAGGACGTTGACAGGGCACACAGAAACCCAGCGCAGTGCAGGTTCACAGGCGTTAAAGCCTGCGGTAAAATTCAAGTCAGCCCCCTCATTCAAGCACCATACCTCACACCGGCTAACAACAAAGCACAAGTTGGTCTGGCTGTAATAGAATATTGTATCATTTTCCTCACCATACTAGACACAGGTCTACTCTGTAAGAAACTATGCTACGGCAGTACTGATTGCTTCGGTCTGTGGACTGAACTCCAGTAACATACTTGTAGGCAGATCCCTCTTCCAACAGAGGAATCCCCAGTAGCAAACGATAACCCAAATTCGCCCTAACACCAAGTGCTCAGTTTGGCTCCTAGTCTTCCCATTTTCATGAATATGAACCCCAGCTTCTTAATATGGGTCAGGGTGCTGCTTCAGTCCTGTAGCTTTATTATGCAATGAACAAATGAGAGGGAGTAACATCAAATATTGATCGAGTGCTATGGGTATTGATCGGTGTCTGGCACAAGCCCCAGCTTGAGCTTTGCTCTGCAAAGCGTGCAGTAGGCACGAGCCTCCTCTACAAGGCCGTTTTGACCAGTGACAATCTGAACGCCGCAAAACCTTCCTTCCTCATTCCAAAGCCGTTACTTCCCAGGGCTCAAAACTTACTATTTCCTATACCCTGGAAACTTCCCAGAGATGTTTGAGAGCGCTATTACTCAGGGACTGCTCTCATCTGTTGGATCTTCGCTCTCTAACAAGGAAGGAACATCCAGGGCAGCATCCAGGGCAGCTATGCACATTGTGCTATTCCGACACAATTACGTTGCAGACACTGCAATTCCACACAAGCTGAATATTCAAGCCTTACTGCTGTTGCTGGCTTTTTAACAATAGACGTGTTTCAGAAAATCATTGTTATCTCCAGCTTATCATCTCAAACTTGATGACAAGAAAGAACTGCGAGGAAGTTGTTTTGAAAAGACTCACTAGAATAAAAATTACTTCAATGGAGGCCTACAGCTGCAGGCTGTCATGTGTGTTGGGTTACTATATACTCATAATGACACCTGTGAACACTGTATTAGACTGTAATCAGTCTTTATATAGCTTAAGGACTATAGCTATAAAGAGATTTTGACATCAGAAATGGCACTGCAGTACCTCACTTAAAAATACCTACCCTGAAAAAAGGATGCTAAGCCTTATGTTAAGCAGAGGGATAGTAAGTCAGGCATCAAGCGGACTTTGGCAAGGAGAAAGCCAGTCACTCATCTGGCAAGAGACTTAGCTAACAAAACAAGCATTAGGTGTATGTTGAATTCTGATCTCTGGAGCTTCAGCACCTTGCCTTCAGCTTTTCCTTGGACCAAAGATCTGGAACCCTTTCCCAGTTGTTTGGAACGATGTCTTTTCTCCTGAAGAGAGTAAGGGAGAGAAGGGTACGGGCAGTACAGATTTCAAAATAGCAAGCATGGCACACCCTTTAACTAAGCGTGGGCCAGGACTGAGGCATGGGTCAGGTGCTGCGGGATTGAGACATGATTCAATTTCTTCTTCCTAAGATCTAAAACACCACTTCCAACCTCCCAAGACTACTTTCTGCCAGCAGGTCTCTGAAAGAGAGGAAGCACTGATATTCAGGATCTGCTCTGAGAAACAACGCTTATCCCATGACCCAGAGCTGTCGTACAAAATAATTCGTTTCTGTCCACTGTTCAGCTGAGTTACTGTAAAAGCAGAACCAAAGCTCTCCCCTTTCCTGTTACACGCACCAGGCATCACCTATTTTTTCTAATCCCCACAAATGACATCCTCAAGGACCCAAGCCCAGTGTGTGAGCAGCTCATATACTCATGGGGGTTCCAATTTTACCTTACGCTTTTTTCTCCTGAAGAGTCCAAGCTGCTGGCCAACCTTCAACCTGTAAGTACACATGTACTGATCAAAAATATTTTAAGGCTGCTGTCTCAGCCAAAGCACAACAGCTGCAATACCAAAACACAAGATAGGAAAGCTATTTTCATGAGTCGACTGGGCATGGTAGCGAAATATAGCCATGAACAGAAAAAGAGTAATAGTTCCTCTTTTGAATAAAAATATTAATTTATTTTGATTTCAGTACACGCATGCATCTCTTGTAATCTAACAGAAACTCCAAAAGATATTTTTGTTACGTGTTTCATTGCCTACTGGTGAGTGAGAAGGTGCTAGGCTACATTTCACTCATCATTACGTTTCAGTGTTGGAATGACTATGCCTGCAGCCAGTAACTTTCCACGTAGCCCAGGGTGACTCAAAGCAGGTCATGGTCAGCAAAGATATGACTCATGCACATCTTAAATATCCGAAAGGTAAAAGTCATCCCTTCCCTTCCCTGCTCTGCTGTGGTTCTGCTCAAATAAACCAAACATTTTTCACCTCATGTTTAAATGCAAATCTGAAGAACATCTGACTCACCTGAAAGAAAATGCCACAGATTGCATTATAGCAGAACATTTTATGATGGAAACCCTTCTGGAAAGTATTATTAAAATATCACAAAAGGAATAGTCACCCTAAAGTATCTCCTGGCATTGAAGAAAGAATTCTAGCCCTGCAATACAATTCTGGAGAAAGGTTCAAAACCCCTCTTTAAGAAACAGATAATTCCTTTAAAATATGCACATTTTTAATGTAATTTATGTAGAAAACCTTATTGGTTTCATTCGTGTTAAATGCCATAGGACTCTCCAAAATGGAATTAATTTCAGAAGAAAAAATACCATTTAAATTTATTTAATCCCATGAATTAATAAAACAATTTTCTGACCTACATTAAAAAGGACAAGGCTAGCCTAAAATGAAAACACAACTCCTCTGAGATATTTTCACTCACTTGTAAATTATACAGCTGTTTAATTAGACCTACAACAGTAGACATGAAGTTCAACTCAGACCTGTATCTTTTCATTCACACAAACACTAGAGTGTCCAATACCTTGAAATGGCTCTAAGTTCAATTTCTTCTTCTGGAATAGTGAGTATAAAATAAAAGTATTCCATAAACTGTGTACATTTACAAGTAAATAGAAATGCAGCACTGCTGCTACTGCAATTCATAGGAAGTCTCCAAAATGATGGTTTCTACATTGAAGCAAAATTAAACTATGCAGTAATCCTAAAAATCACTATTCACTCAAGTATGGGGAAAGAGGTGAAACTTAATAGCTCTCAAAACAAGCTCTGCAAATCAGTTTAACAACTCCCGTTAATCCAGAGATTAACAGATTCAATAAATAAGGTCTGCTTTGCATTTACATCTTAAGTGAGAAGCAAAATAAGAGCAGCTCTAAAAAGAAAAGCCCCAAACATCTTAGATGGATTTTCATGTAAAACTGCAGGATGCACAACCGTAATAAAGCAGTTATACTTCCTTCTGGAAAAATCTCAAGATAATAAATAATATTTCTGAAGAACAATATCACTCATTTCTATTCCAGTTAAAATTTCCAACCTCTTAATTATCTTCTCTTAAAAATATATGTTCTATTTATGTACATATATATGCATGTATATTATAAATGCAATACAAGGCAGTCTTGCATCTTTGATGTCCGTATTTCTTAATGGGGAGATAAAAGGAGAGCACCAGAGCTCAGGGAAGCACAGGCTTGGAGAATAAGAACACATTACTGTCATCATGCCTCCAAGCTCCCTAGACACTAGAAACATGCAATTTTCGGCAGTACTGGAGGGCAAGCTTCTCTTTGCAGATCCAGTTCCCAGAGAAAGACCTTGGTTATATTCAGATGTAATGTTGTACCATTTCTCTAAAATAGGCAGTTAATGATGGACACCTGAAACTGAGGTATTATTAGAGTAAGCGGCCTTATCATGATCAGGAATTTCCCAGTAAAAGTATTTTATATGAATGAGTATAAGCACTTATGTCTTACTGGTTTCACCAGGAATGGATCTTATTGCAAATATTACCATGACATCAGTGGATACAAGATGTCATTCCTGTAGGAATAAGGAATATAATTATTAAGATGGGGAAAGTTAATTCTTCCTTCCATCACTTCTAATTCTTCATTTAGAGTAATAGCTCCTATTCTTATGGTCCCAATATTTTATGTAACACAGAAGTACTTTCACATAGCTTCTTGCCTATTGTATTTCAGGAGTGAATGAAGAGAGTCTTAGTCTCTTCCAAGATGTATAGACACAAGCCACTTTCTATTAAACAGGAGGTAACCAAAGAAGATGGTGTTCCGAAAATATTAAATTTCAGGGTAATTTATCAGTGACTGCCACCCTGTGAATGCACGTGTATTGTAAAGGTATAGTGAAACCTTCTGAACAGCATAAGGCAAAGCACTGACCTTGGAAGCTTTAATGTTGTAAAAATCAATTATCACCAATCAGAATTATTCCTCAATACTGCTGAATTAGTGCCTCTAAAAAGCACGTACCTTTGTATTTGAAGATTTTACGTGGCTGACAGAAGAAAACACAGCATTTATCAGGCAGGAATGGGCTTTTAAACCTTGCTACATGAACTAGTCAAGAGACATTTTTACTTACAGGACTTTAGTTAAAATACAAAAGATCATGCTCAAGAGCATATGCTGCAGTATTTCATTAGGAGAACAGCAGTTTCTTTAACTTGTGGCCCACTTTTCTTTCATTAGAAAAAAAAAAAAAAGCTCTGGTGGAACTAGGGAGCATGTGAACACACTAAAACCGTGATTAAATCAAATTTCTTCACCAAAAGCAACTAAATTTAATGACACCAAGGAAGAGCAAATGGCATGACTAACTGAAAGAAGATTGTGCTGTAACTCACGAGCAGCTAATCTTAAAGACAGAGGCTATTGCAAAGTCTTTCCTCCCACCCCAAATACCAGATTTGACAGTCCCCAAAGTTCACTAGGGCTTCATGAATTTTCTCATTTCATATCAAATCACTTGGACCACATAACAAGAACTTCTCCATCAAAAGGCATCAAGCTTTTTAATGTGCTCCATTTTAAGCCAGAAAAGCATATTCTTCAGGTTCTAAACATGTTTCCGGCAATTGTAGTGCATAGACAGACCACAGGAAGCTTGAGAGAGGAGAGAAGAAAAAAAAAGAAAAAAAAAAAAAAAAAGCACTACCAGGCAGATATTACTAATAAATAAGAAAATACATAAATTTACCTTAATGGTTGCTTTAACGATAAGTGATCTGTGCTACTGTTCATACTTAATAGTAGGTCTTATATTATGAAGTCCCCAGGACAGCTTCTTTTGTGGAACAATAAGTAGAGTTCTGGGTTCTTGTTCATTACAAACTCTTTTTTTGCCCAAACAATCAGCTGGTGGCTTTTAGAAGTACATGTTAAGAATAGAGATACATGCTGCTCTTTAAATATCCAGACATAATTCCTGAGACACTCAAACATCTGTGCTGAAACGATACACTGATTATTTGCTTGCCATTAAATTCTGTCACAGATAATCAGATATCTAATGGTACTGTATTGTTCCTCTTCCGTTTCTTACATACCAGTTTATATTTTCATGGTTGAAACACAATTTCCACTGGTACTTTTCCAAGTCATTTCTTGGCTTTCTGGAGTGTGCTCACCAGAATCCCTCTTGGTTTGCTTTACTTTGCGCTCTTACCAGCAGCCAGCAGAAGACGTGCCGCTATGACAGCACCTGTCATAACATCACACTTCACAATCGTGTGTGTGTGTGTGTGTGTGCGCGCGCATGTGGGCACGTATATATATATATATACAGAGAGAAAGAGAGACATGGTAGGATGCATAGATTCCCTTACAAGATTTGTACGTTTCCATTTCAAGTACCGAACGTAAATATATTCCAAACCTAATTTAGAATACTATTTTAAAAGGCACCGGGTTGAAAATGTTGTGGAAGATCATTTTCAATTTATGTAGGATATCAATAACACTGCCTTGAAAGACAGTGGGGCATAGTCCTCAGTAATCTGATGCACAACTACCATTTTGTGAGTACAGTTCATACCTGTGGGATCAATCTCTGGTTTTATAAATTCCTTAAATACAGCTTTAAGTTACACCTATGACCCTGGAAATCCAGTTCCACTTTGTCTGCATATATATATATATATATATATATATATAAATAAAATACCAGCTGAAACTCATCATTGACAAGTTAATAACTAAAACCGGTGATAAATAGGAAGCACAATAGTAGTATTGAAAACATATCTCAGTAAGCCAGTAGCACAAATGTTTTGCAACAGTCAGTTAAAAAGAGGTATACAATTCATCTACAATGATGTGCTTATTATTGTCCTTTCTTTGTTATTTTGTCTGTTTTCAGCAAGTCACTGCAGTAACAGAACAACTTGTAGCGTTAAAAATTTCCACAGTGCCATATTAGTGTTTGCTTGTTCAGGGAATGCCCCTCTGTATCCAGCACTGCTGCACCTCAACGGCTCCGGTAATATGATACGAGATTTTGACCACACAGCCAACTATTTCAGTTGCACTTCAGATTCACACTTTGTGCAACTTCATTTTATACATGGTTTGAAATACATTGGGATAACCTGCAAGCTTGCAATCATGCAAAATGTATGTTCATGATTAATTTGCAGCCTGGATTTCATTGAGATTCCTTGAGTCCTTAAGGATAAGGAGGAGAAGCTTGTTAGTTCTACAAGGCATTATTTTCTACAGATGCTATTACCACGACTTGTAACAGAGCACGCATAACCTGTAGTGCTTGGAGAAACTCTTCTTTTATAGTCTGAAGAGCTGCTCATGAAGAAAGTCTGACTGATAACTGGGCAGGCTTGAAGAGAAATCTGTAATTCCCATTTATTTAATAGTCAACTATCAAGTGGAAGTGACTCTCATTCAGTATTAGGATTGATATCCCACCAAAAAGTATGTATCGATCTATAGTAGCTGTGCATAATTGTTTTAATTCAGTTTTAAAAATTTTTACTTGTAACTTCCATGGAATGTAAAGTCAAGTCTGAACCCAAACTCTGTGTTCAACTATATAGAATAAATATGCAAAATGTTGCCATGGAAACATTATACTAACGAGATTCAGATTTGATCTCCAGTTCACAGAAAAGACAGCATTTCTTTTTAATTGCTGCAGCCAGTTAAAAATAGTGAACACTGCTTGTGAAGATACAGTCAAGAATATTGAAGTGAGAGCCAGTACGAAACACTTATGTTTCCCACTTACTCTTCCACTTCCACCTGCACAGCTTTTTCTCCACCAGCCACCAAAACTCCCACGTGTTCCCCACGTCGACCAATACCTAGAGCTGCCAAAGGCGGGCATCGTAACCCTGCCCAAGTCAAACCCCTGACACCGAGGCAAGACCTTTGCTAAAGAGTTTTGGCACACAAGAGTCTCAGGGCAGTTGTTTGTGTTAAGCATCCGACTTGGTGCTGCCCAAATACTACCCATAGTAGCTAAACTTTTTTGCTGAAGCTCCTCGAAGAAAGGCAGCCTGAGGCAAACACCCACATGAACAATTTCAGTCCAAGCAGCTGAAGTTCGGCAGCGTTAGAAAAAGCTGAAACCCAAATCTTGTCATGCTAAGTGTCAGGAAGTTTTAACGGAGTGACACAGACTTTCCTATAATAAGCACACGTAGGAATGCAGAATTGAGACAGTATTCTTCTGCAGGGTCAGTATGTGGACAGAGGGTTTTGCAAGATCACCCCCGACAAAAGTATTTGGAAAACTGTAAGAGAAGCAGCAGCTGAGAGAAAAGAACATGGAAGTTGAAATGCTGGCGAGACACGAAACGTGGGAGTATAAATGCTAAAATGTCACAGGATGAAGGAATGAGGTTATAAAGGCTATTATGCTAGCTTCTTCTGACAAGGCGTACCCACGCCTCTTCTGCGGTCAGCATTTTAAAGCAGTGGACCGCTTGTTCGGTTCACGAACAGCCGCAAGGTGGCCTTTCCCAAGCAAATTATCAGTGCTCCAACCAGGCTGTTTCGAAACAGCAAACTTTCTACCTAGAAGACAAAGCAAATTCTCCGAGTGTTTCTATAGCAATGAAAAATCCCTTCGTTATCCTCCAAGCAAACTTTTCATTTTTGTGCCCATTAAGCATTTATGTGTGTTTATAAATAGACACACGCACACAGGCTTCTGCAGCAGTTGAAAAAGTGTTTCCCTGGAACAGCTCATGGCCCGCTTGTTTGATTTTAGCTGGTAATTAGCAAGAATACACTTGACTCACCATGAATGTATACCAGAGGACAGTAAAGGGCTGGGAACATGAAATCCTCTTCAATTGCCATTCTCTTCTAGTATGGGATTAAAACACTTAACAGTCTCAGAGACTGATGTGTCCTGAAAACTATGGCAACCATTTCCGGAAACACCAGTGAACAAAGGCAACTTACCGCAACAAGATTTGTTGGCAACATGATACACAGGCAAAATTCTGGGAGTTTACCACGTCTTCACTATTTCCCGAATTTCACTATGGTCATCGGGATGCAACTTATGTGGCTATATGCCATGCATAATGATTTCTGTTCAATTATTCCTAGAGCCTTCATTAAATAAAGTCAGTCATGGTTTACATAATTTTATAAGGTTTACATGTATTATGTCCTACCAAACACACTATTTCAAATGGAATAATAAAGAAATGCCATAGTTCATTTATTGTTAAGCAGCACACTAAAATCATATATGTTTATTCTAAGGGTTTGGCAAATGTTCTTGTTTTTCCATATAGCTCTGACACGTTTCATTATTAGAGGTTCCTAGAACTCCATTATTATGTTATATGCTTGATTTTTACCTTTAGCTTTCCAAATTCTATTTATTAGACTATGTTGTGGCATGACACTGTAAATGAAGTCCTAAAATCGTTACTCATTAATTTATCACTAGACATAATCTACACGTGTAGGTAAAGTTCAGATATGGTTTTCTCTTGATTCAAGGAGATAATTAAGGCAATTAAATATTTCTACATTCATAGTATCACACAGACAAGTTGCCATAGGACTGAAGAGACCATGAAACATCAACATTGCAAATATATGCCAGAACATGCACCCATGGGTGTTGGTGACAGAATAATTTACATATCACTACAAGTTTTATCCTTAAGATCTAGTCTGATACTCTACACAAAAAGGGAAAGAGAAGGTAGATTTCAGCCAAGTATGCTGTCAGACACTCCAGCATCTGCTGACTGCAAACATCAATTTTTGATGCTTTGTTTTGGTACAGGAAGCACGTATTACTTTTTTCTTAAGGTAAAGGCTTAATGTTTAAGTCACATTTCCAGTATAAGAGAAAAAGAAATGCACGTCTGTGTCCTTCACCTTTTGGGTCGTCCCCCCCCGGCAACACTGTGTAAGCGAAATCCAAGTGTTCACCACTGAGCAGATACAAGAGGTTTTAAAAAAAACCAAACCAAACCCCCACACAAACAGTACAAGTGCACTTACGTATGAAAGTACCATAGCCTTGTAGAAGGCTCTGTAGGATGTCCCTGCTCTCGCAGCCCTACTCTTTATATGCCACACTCTTTGCAAGGGCCTAAGCATTTCTCAAGTCTGAATAGGCAGCTCGACAATATGACCCACGTTAGTGAGCGGTCAACCAGTAAAAGGCCCAAACAGGAAAGCGGCTGTATCGAGCTGATTTTATGCAGGACAAAATTTCAGCACGAATATCATCTTTTAACAGGGTACATTAAAGCTGTACCAGTCTCTGGGAAGACAGACACTATGGCAGGGAACAGATTGGGAACGCCTCTGTCAAACTGGTGAGGGTTATTAGACGTGCAGAAGCCAGATGTGCAAGAGCTTAATTCCGTTCTGTACCCAAGATACAAAACTGGTGCCCTGTCCTGGTTTCAGCTGGGATAGAGTTAATTGTCTTCTTAGTAGCTGGTACAGTGCTATGTTTTGAGTTCAGTATGTGAAGAATGTTGATAACACTGATGTTTTCAGTTGTT
>JAOBAS010000020.1:24456283-24477630 GCA_025311575.1 Elanoides forficatus
CCCGCCAACAAACACCCCACCTCAGACTAAGAATATGTTGTTTGATTTCTGTTACATGAGGAGACAGATTCACCTGGAGTGAAGAAAGCACAGAAAGCTGTACAACTTCCTAAAGTTTGAAAATCAGAGTAAGTTTATAAGGAATCAAACTCTTCATCTGAATAAGCAGCTGCAAATGAAACCTTGTTTGAAAGTTTTCATTTAAAAGTTTTTAATGCAAGGCAATTCTTGTTTCTGCATTTTGGTTTTTCTGTGAAACACAGTGGGAAGTCAATTCAGCTTTACAGATACTGAAAAATAAAGTTACTTCTGATGCATCCCAATGAGAGTACACTCACGTACTCTTAGTTTAATAAACATCTCTCAGCTACCGAGACTGTCTGTGCTGTTGCTCTGGCTTGTAGGAACATTAGCCTCTGCAATAGCTATACACAAGTGAGGTTTTTCTCTAGATTTACATGGATATGCAAGTAGAATCAGAGTCACATCTTCATCAATCATACTTCTTCATCTCAAGCTTTGTATTTTAGTTTCAAGACTTCATTTTGAACTGACGATGGTGTCGTCAGCCTTCAGCGGTATGAGATTTGAATCATATCTTTAGTCTGGACAATATATCATGAATGAAACAAATGGTTTTTACATCAAGTTTGAAAATTGCAATTCAAATGGTGACACAGACTTGAGACGACAGTCTACAGAATTTTATTTAGCAACTTCCTCCTCTTGGAATGCCTAAAAAAGCATTTGAGAAATGCCCCAGAACTTTTCACGTTAAAACATTTGAAGCCCAACTTTGGTCCACCACAACACGTGACGGTGCTGTGGGAGGGAGTTAACTGTTGCTGAATTTCAGCTTCTACGTACTGTCACAGGGGGGTTCGTGTTCCAAGAGCAGTTCGTATCTGGACTTTTGATTAAGAGTTAGGAACGGAAAGTTAGCAAAAAGTATGTTTGGTTCAATTTCCCTTAGGGACTACTGTGCAGACAAATAAAAACTACTGCTGCTACATTATTTCCTGATTCTCAGGTTAAATGTACATCTTCTGTCTTTCCCCTCTTTTCTCTTTGTATTATTATACTATTCTGAAATTCATTGAATGCTAGCTTTCTATAGAGACTGGGTTTTCCTACATCCTAAATATAGTCATCGTTCATGCTGTGCTGTGCCACAGAAGGACCATTTTACTCCTACGGCCATGTTTTGATGTTAGTAACACCAGTGCAAATCCAGAATAATTCTGCTAGCTTCAGAATTGCTCCAGGTTCACAAAAGTATAAAGAATTTCTCATCAAGAAAAAAAAAAAAAAGAATAAAATAACTTGCTCTACTTTCTAACTGAAAAAGCAGTCTCCTCTCCCACATACTTCAGCTGAAGATAAAACTTTTGAGATTTTATGATCCACTCAATTCAGCTTTTCAATTACACGAGATGCCTGAGAAAGAAAAAGTTGGATTCTACAATAATAAGGTTATTAGTCAGTTATCAATGTAAATAAATCCATGATGTGTCTATTTTCACATCACCATCCAGCCAATTGAAACTAAGAAAACCCTTTCTGTAAAATAAAATCCAACATATGTTTACGATTGCCGTAAATCTTCATTATTTCAGTTGCGTCTGAAACGGGGCTGTCACTAAAGCTGTTCTCTCTAGAACCTGTGTTTAAGGTGAATCTATGGTGAAGCAAACGTATGAGAAACCAGATAACCAGACAATAGCATCGCAGAGGGAGAAAATATAGATTGTTTTGGTATGCATTAAGGGTGTATCAAGAGATAACACGAAAAATTGTCAGTAAAAGTTAGGTAAACTGTCATTGCATAGGACTTTGGCATCAAAGTGAAACATAGCCTAAATGGCTCTGGTTTTCACATAAATAAGTTTAGAGAGCTTTACGGCTTATTAAAGAGATATTAGACTGTATGTAAAGATATTAAGCTCATGTAAATGAGCATAGTTTTATTGACTTGAAAAAAATCTATTCGGTTTTATAGGAACTGGAAATCTGGCCCAATACTGTTATTCTTCAGATTATATTATAACCTTCTTAAAGAATATTTCAGGGAGGGAGGGGAAGCGGGAGGAGGAATTACACACTACAGATCTGATCCAAGTACTGCAAAAGCCAATGGAAAGAATCCTACTGACTCGAAAGGAACTTGGGCTGGGCTCTGGAAGCCAAACACAGCAACCTAAAGCAAATCATAGCCTGGAGTTAGTTGGTGTGATTTTAGGCCAACTTCAGAAACAATGTGGGCTACATACTGAGAGAATATTGACTATAAAATCCATAGGTGTTTGGCAAAATAACGCAGTGCATCACACCAGTGGCTGTGCGAAGAAAGTTTTGCACTCCAAAAGTGAAACGTTAATGAGATTGGGAAAGAGAAGAACTGAATACATTTCAATTAATTTTTACTGAATATGAGCTGCTTCGCCTCATTGTCATCAGTAGATATAAGCCTTGTTCTCGTATCTTAGCGTTTAGGGGGCCTTCTTTGAGACACGTGCAGAACTACATCATGAAATGGGCTTCTAGAGCAGTGTATTTTCACACTGACCCCAGAGACATCGCAAGCCAACACAAAGGAAGTCCCAGTGTTGTTAAGACTTATCCACATCTCTGTGTCAGACCACTACCCATAGCAAGTCGGAAGGCCTCGCTGCCGTCGCTGCAGGCTTCGATGCCCGAGGTGAGTACACACACACACACGGTACACTCAGACATGGCACCTCCACTTCATGATTTTGCTGCAACCCCAGCTGATGCTATTTAGGAATCATTTGCTCCAGCTTCTCTGTACCATTTAATGTCGATGGTCTACCCTCCCGTTTACGTAAAAAAAAAAAAAAAAAAAAAAACAAACTTTCACAAATCTCAGCATTATACAGTAACCAATCTTAGCAAAAAAAGAAAAAAAAAAAAGGTGGAGCAGGGTACAAAACTTGTACCAGGAATGGGACCCAGATTTGGGCCGTCAGCCTTCCCCAGCGAGTCTCTGGGCCTGTATCTAGCATATGGTAGTGTCAAGTAATGACAAATTATTCCACAGGGCATAGCTCGTGTGGACATTTTCATGGAGGAGGACATCTCTTCCGTACAAGACCCTGGTCTCCCTCAGCATCTTCCTAGTTGTGACCCAAAGAACTGATGTTAAGAGAGAACTTGCAGCCTCTGGCTGCATGTGAGGCTGACAGAAGGTGAAGTCTTCCTGGAATTTGGTGCACATATCTATATGGAAAAAAATATTATCTGGGGACTTGAGACACTATTGCTTCAGAGAACAAGGCTTCTGTCATCAAGTGTCAAAATTTTATTCCTTCTCCTGGCAGAAACTTTTAATGGTAAAGCTCTAAAGCCAGCAAAATTAGCTCTCAAAAGCCCCAGCAATTCCAACGCTTAGCAGTTACCTAGGTCCTCTTGAAGACGGCCACTGAAAATTCTCACATCTACCATTTAATGTAGGGCCAGGGCTAGCCTGGTGGGGCCCTGAGAAAGACGGTGAAAGACTGGCAATGGGCAGAGAAGCCTGTCTAGCTGTTTGCCTTCACAGAAGCTCCGACGATATTAGTTCAACATCCCTGACAGTCACCAAAACATACAAAAATTCATGTTAACAGGTAACGCTAATATTCCATTTGAACAGGTCATGACTGGGGGCTGGCCAAGAAGAGGATACCGAGGAGGGCTGAATGGGCCCGGACCATTGGTCTGATAAAGGTCTGACAATTGGTCTGAAAATGGGTTTGGTAAAAAAAAGAAATTGAGGGAAACTACACAGATGTGCAACTTGCCTCTGATGGCGCAAGCCCGTCGCAGATTGGAGTTAGGATTCCTACTTGTTCCACAGAGGCTTTGAGGAGACCTGACAGGAGCAAGTGCGAGGGCCTTGGACAAAAGAAAAAGAGCTGCAGTGCTGCCCTGTGGATCATGGATTAGTGGTACTTAATAGCGATGTTTAGCAACATGATATTTCCATAATCATTAATGTTATCATAGTGACAGTTTACTCCTTTCCAGTACATGGCCATGCAATAAATGCAGTAGTAGGTGGTGGTAGGCATTTACACCAAGTCTTCTAAACACATTCAAGTGGGGAAGTGAATTTTCAGGAATTTGTATATAACCTGCTACATGGAGTTTTTCTTCTTTCCTGAGAATTCAGTGACTTGAAAACACCATCAAGAATGTGTAATAGTCTCCTGATTAATTGCTGCAAGCCATGTAATTACAGATGTTAAAAACACCTTGTTAGCAGAGATTATGCAACTTCATCTCCAGAGTTCATTGTAAAATTTATAGCAAAATCCTGGTGTACCATCACGTTTAAACACCAGTCTGGTTAGATTTAGATACATTCCTATTTTAAAAGGTTTACAGCCACTTTAGCATGCATTTTGTAATAGGCATTACTGTTGCTACATACATAGAGTTCACCCTTATAGACACAAGGGATCATGGGAGCAATTCCCAAGAGGATAGAGAAGAAAACCAGCTTCCAGCTGGAAAGCTAGAAAGCTTCCCTCCAACTCTTCTTTTTCTTGGCTTTCATTCTCCTTTTGTCATTGAATTTGTGTGTCATCTTCTGAGAGAAAAGTTTGAGCCTGATAAAACAAAGCATATTTTAGACTTCTAAGAACTCACTTATGTGCCTAAGTGCACATTTAAGGAATTCAAATGAAACCTCAACCCTGCAAATCTGAAAAAGTGCAAATTATGTAGCCAATTCTAGACATTAATTATTTATCCACACTGAAGTAATCTACTTAGAGTATATTAATGTGTATTTTGGCAGGCAATAGTATATTAGCCTCTTCCAAACTGAATTATCCTATGATCTGACTGTATTAAGAAAAAAAAAAAAAAAAACAACTTTCACCAGCTGAAAAACAGGAAAAATGCACTCCTCACTTTTCTCTGTCATCCCTCATTAAGTCACATTTTGCCTAGCCCCCCTCTTGATATAGGATTATACAAAACTGTTTCGGATTATGTCTACTAGTTTTAAAAGTTGCAAATGATGCAACTTGTATCACTCCAGTCATTACATACGGATTTGTTTAGGGACCTCCACTGAGTTTCTGTGTTGTCATTCTAAAGCCCCAATAAAGGATCCTGCACTTCCCCTCTCTGCAGACACCGTGATAATGACATGGAAAATAGACAGCTCGCTGGCTTAACATCTCCTCCTCATTTTCAGGGATTTATATGTAGTAAATCACACTAAATGAATCTCACTGAGGTGGAAAAATCATTATAAAAAAACCTCACCTTGAAAAAAGATGTCCGGAGTACACACTAATCGCTTGTCACAATATTTCTAGCTGTGCTAGAGTTGGTGTTTATAATTTACACATTTTCTGAATTTTAAAGAATTTTATTTTAATGTTATATCTTGGGCTGTATCGAACACATTAACAGGTATCCACTCAGTTTATTGAAATGATCTCTTACACTATGCTGTATAAACAAAGAAGGAGATGGAATGATTCTTTATAAATTATTTATAAGCTTCATTGGTTCAAGTCTATATTCCTGAAACAAATCAAATGCAAACATTCCTGATTTTATAGTAAATATGAATGATGGAAAATAAAATAGAATGGAGGCATTCGTCAGAATCCCTAAATCTCCGTTTTGGGGCAGAATAGCCTTTATTGCTTTGTGTCAAGTGATATTTCTCACTGAACAAGGAGCTCGGTTTTCATGTCGAACCTAATAAAGTTCCCAACCGCTTCAGCAACACCACCACACTTATATTCTCCATGTCTATTGACTGACATACGGGGTGGGAGGAACTGAAAGTATTAACTTAAATAGGTGGTACAAAAAAATTGTATCAGTGTAGTTTCAGCTGTAATGATTTTCAGTGGCTGCTGATATACTGAAGCCTGATAGATTTTCCAGGTGACGCAGCCATAGAGGCTCGCACCAATAGAACCTTCAAAGCATGTATAGGCCAGGCCTTACACTAAATAGAGATCAGAAGTCTCCTATAATTCACCAAGTCATTTTTTCAAAGTTTGTTTCACATCAAAAGAACAAGCAGACTTTGCATATGCAAATACAAAAGGCATCTAAATAATTATTTGCACTTGTAAATACCCCAAAGGCAATTTAAACATGAGAAGTATAAAACAGAAAATGGCAGGTGTAAGTATCTGCTTTTCTGCTGTTCCAAAGTTGGCTATCATTTCACCTAGTCAAACAAAATTCATCGAAGAGGACTACAGACTTATCTGTCTGGTGACAGGACTTTCATTTAGGAGGTCAGCCACAGTAAAGACAGAGGTTTTAAGCTTATCCTTATCTCTTCTGAAGTTAAAATCTGGTAAGCCAGGCTTTCTGCAAAACTGAGCTGAATACTAATTTTCATACATCCTCCTAGGCGAGAACTGTTATTATAATTAGAGTACTAAACATAAAAGAAGGAATGTTAGTGGTGCCGTATATTATATATAGTGACATCTTCAAGACAAACATTATCTTTCACTATATATATGGCAAGATCCCTGATCTGTGCCTGGTGCCCAAAGGCATCATCACAAAGCAAGTAAGAATTTAGGGTACAAAGACATATTTTGGTACCATTTTCCATATTCAACTCCAAACTGCTTCAGATACACACATCAGACTCACATTAATAGTGAGGGTTGGTTCTTTCCAACGGTAAGAATGAGATATTGGTATTAATTAATAATGTCCTCTATCACAGCTACTGTTGTACCTTCAAAGACGACTTAATTAAAAAATAAAAAAAGGCACCTATCTTCAAGTAAGTTAAGACATAATGAGAGACTCAAGGTTTAGTGGGCAATCAAACACACACCTTTAACAGTCATTGTTCTATGAAGGGCAAAATGTTTGATTAAATGTATTTTCATTAAATTGTCTTCCCTACCCAGACTTTTGTCAGTTTTCTGTCACATAGTTGAGCCTCAAGAATGATGTAGAAATTCTTCAGGATTTGTAAAGTGATACCAGCTTATAGTATTATTATACAATAGAATATTACGTACTAGAATTTATTATTATAATATTAATGTAGTATAGAATTAAATTAAATAGGTATTACCTATTTTTTCACACTTAAATCTATTAACAGATTTTGCAGTCATGTAGAAATGGAAGTGATTATGTATATATTTAAAGCGAAGAACCACTCTCCAAATTTTGGAAGCCTACTCAACAACAGATACTAATTTTGGAGAATGAATAGGAAACAAAAGTGTAGGACTTTGTATCTGCTTCCATTTGTCACTGAAAACAAAGCCAAAACAAAATGAGTTCCAATAAGAAAAAAAGTTTAACATTAGTAAGATTGATGCTCCTCTCTGATTGAGGGATTTTTTTTTTTTTTTTTTTTAAGGGAGGATTAAACTGGGAATGAATAAATTGAAAACTTGGCATAGAACGTAGTGAATTGGGGTAGACAGTGTATGGAGATTGTCTTACTTCTACTGTGCTTATTCAAATCTGACCTGAAACATAACTCTTTGTGGGTTTTGTAAAATGGTGGTGGTCTCAAAGCTGAGAGCCGTTGCGCAGCTGTAAATCATGTCATCTTTTTGAAGATGTTAATGAAAAGATCAGAAACTGGCCTAGCCCGAACTCTTATTTCTCAAAATGATGCTGCCGGTTCAGGCCTTTCTCATTGTGACTGAGGAAGTTTCGGAAGTCAGAGTTGTATCTGATTTTGGTTCTTCAATACTGTGTAGTAAACATGGCCACTTCAGGTATTAAGTTATTTGACTGTGTTCCTTATGTATCTTGCCTTGCTCACAGGCTTTTCCATGACAAAAGAAGTTGAATTCTTAAGATTGTTTTGCATCAACGTGAAAATGCCAATCTTTAAGTGGCAAAGGGTGAGGTGTTTGAAACGTGATGAAGCAGTATTACTTTGCCACAAAACCAGAAGGCTTGCTAACAAGACTTACAGCATAATGCTTGCAAGCTTGAAAATACTTAAACATTGATATTAAAATGATCCACGTGAGGTACGCAAGCTAACTCCTCGTCTCCTAGCAGATTAACTAACATATGCACCAAAAGGTCTCGGAGGAAACATAATGAAATCTAATAAAACTGAATGAGACCAGTTACACAGTATTTTCATTAAGTGACTGATCCAGTTCCTACTGAAGTCAATGGGAACATATCCAATTCTTCAAAATGTATTTTGGGTCATGTTTTTCTGAAATCTGAACCTGACCCTTTTGCTCAAGTAAGTAATTTTTTTTTTCTTTTCTGAAAAAGCCCCAAGGATAAGGGCTTTAGAACCATATCCACCATGTCCTTTGTTAATTAAATCTCCCTCACAAAGCAGCCCTCTCACTCTCCTTTTTATCTCACAGATATTTCTATGAGAAGAGGCATAACAACATCAACTTTTTTACTTCACTAAATCACACTGCAGAGAGCTCTCTTCATTTAGAATATGAAGTGAATTGTTTTCACCCAACTCATCCTTACTTAATTGATCGGTCATTTTGCTTGCGTGTTGATTTGTCCTTTTTCTAGACTAACGTTACTGTCCATTCATCCCATTCAGCAACTGCTTCCACTTGCAAAAACACTCCTTTCCATGAAAAACTTAAGCAAAAGGAGGGTAAGTCAGGTCGACCTGAAATATGAACACCCTTGCCTCACTCTTGGGACTCAAGTTTCTTGTCAGACCTTCTTTATCCCCTTTGCAAGTTCCTTTTAGAGGAACTTTGGACTGACCTCATTTGAGACTTCCACCTCACAACTTTTCAATTCATTTTTCCAATACTTACCCGAGTTGTTAAACTACCTTATCAGTCAAAACTCTTTCTTTATAGTGCTTATGAAACACTATTATAAGATGTCACATTTTCAGCACAGGGCTGATGATGCAACTGGGAACTGAAGACATCTGTATCCTGCTGAAGACAGGCACAAAAATGAGTGTCTAGTGATTCAGCTGAAATCAGACTGCTCTAGCTCAAAACCAGAGGCTTCATTTATTAACATATCTTGTCGGTATGACCTAGATTACCTGGTCACCCGCTGAAGAAAGTTAAAATGCTCTAAGACTGCTGAAGTAACATATAATTCATACATGATTGTAAATTCCCCCTAACAGGAAGGCAAGTGGAACTTGTATAAATGTTTAAAAATCTGGGGACAGTGTGAACAAGTATATCAAGTCTCTGCCTTTCACCCTTACATAGAGCTAAATCCTGCTCCTCTGTTACTGTTTATGCAGGAGGCAAATCCTTCTCACTATGCATCACACCAATATGAAATGAAAACTAAAATTCATTTAGATTTAGTCACAGCTCAGCAAACTAGCATGTAATCGGGTTAGAAACCCAATATCAAGGGGAAAGAGTTTATAAATTTTTCCTAGAGCTTTCCCCTAGCTGAGGTACATATGTGGAAAAGTTGAGATAGCTTCTTAGTTATGTCCTAGTTTACAACAAACAGCTGCTCAAAGCGGGCAGTTTATAAAGATCTGAAAGAAGCCAGGAAGCATATATTTCAGCTTGAAGACACAGGGTGTCTAAGAAAACAGAGTGAATAAGTTGCTAGATGACTAAAGCCCCATACAATCCAAGGGAAGTAACGGTGAATAGCTATGGATCATGACCTCCACTTAAAGCAGTCAGAGAACAGGCAAACGACATGTTTACAATGGTACCAGGCATGATACGCCAGAAACTTTTTCCATTTGATATTTCAGCAAAAGATCACACGAGAACAGCACACAGCCTCCCAAAAGGGGCAACAGCAATTGCTGAAAACAATGCTCCTGTAAATCTAATGTAACAGCATACATCGGTAACAATGAAGATCAGCAATTGTGGATTTATCAGCAGTACAAGCAACAGCAGGGTGGTGAAAGAATGGGAGAGTGGAAAATAGGATTTCCCAGGATGTGGGGATGAGCAAGATGATAACAAACAGGTGACCCAGAAACACCTACTGCAACATTAAAGACAGCAGTACTTAAGAGCCAGGGGAGAGAAAGTTTCTTTTTGACAGGCATCTAAAAGCAAGCAAGAATCAAGCAGCACACTGAAATCCTGAATTGATGTGAGACATGGAATATTAAAGGATGGAGAGGGAGATCTCAGGGCAACTAACAGTGATTACTGGAACTACTGAAAGACAATTTAAAGACTCAAAGGACAAAATGGAAGCGTGTCTGACAACACTGTCCCACAAATTATGGGATCTAGCACAGAGATGACTTTTAGCTGACACCCAGGCATCTGGAGAGATGGTAGAGATTGAAACTACGGAGCAATGATCAAGAGAATTGCACACACCTGACATCGGGACCTGAAGCACATACACAGACATATATGGAAGGTAGTGTCAGGGGAACTGGGAATTTTAGGGGAATGGGGTAAGAAAGAAGGTCCACTTGCACAGTGAAGCGAATGCAAAGATCTCATTAAGCCTGAGGCACTGAGGAACAATCAGTTGATTAGCAAGGAGGTCCCAGCTTGAGCAGTAGCATTTCCACAGTCATTCTACCATTAAAGATACTTAGAACCCATGAAATAACATCTCGCTTTCTGCAAAAGAAATAATCAAGCGAGACAACTGGAATTTTTCCCCTTTCACATCGCAAAAATGCAACCTCCTCCCTCTATTTGTTCTTGGCAAGAGATGAAGCGAATATGCTTGGTATAATGACATAAACCACGAATGCACGTGGATGGAAACTAATGAAGAAAATTGCCTGTTCCACTGGTTCAGCTCTGGATTGAATACACATGCAGGGAGCCAGCCTCATTCGCAAAGCTCTAGAACAGAACAGGAGTTTAGCCACTTTTCATATACCTGAAGAAGCCAGGAATTGGCTTGAAGGGTGAAAGCACGGCCACGTAAATTCTGCATGGCATAGACACCTCAAGGTCTGCATGGCACAGACAACCTCAAGGTCACCTCAAGGTATCGACCTCCAGAGGTTAAGGAAAAGGCAAAGTTGCACAAAACATTTTTACAAAGGGAAAGCACTGGGGAAGGTAAAATTAAAGTATTGTCTGTAGCACAAATGTTGCACTTAATGAAACTAAAGTCTTTACTTCTGTTTTCAGAATATAGTAGACTCATTGAAATAATTACTCAAAGTATTCCTGCTTATCTAACTGAAATCAAGATACATCCTTGGATGTGTACCGACATAAATAACCTGAGAGTTTGGACATTTGGGATTCTCAGTCTTGATTAAACCTTCCCTCAACCCTTACTTTTTGTTTCTGTCTGTCACAATTTTAAAGATTTTGGGAATAGTACACGTAACACTAGACCTTGGCTGCTGTTTGAAAAAAGCATCCTGCGTAGGCGAGCACTTCGTGTGCGAGAAGTGACTCAGATGCAGATAGAATTAAACACATTTGATTATTCATTAAGGGGCAAGTGAATTTCTGACAAGTGGAGGCTTTTATTCCTTGGACAAGGAGGAATAATGTCCAGGAAAATTAATTAGATGCAGGAGTCATGTTCAGAATGGCATTTGTAGGTAAAGAGATCATGCGTTCCCAAGCACTTTGGGTGAGACCCTGCACCTGGTTGGTGATGAGGTCAATGAGGGTGACGCTTTCTCGTCGCTTCCCCTACAGACATTTATGCGTGGGCTAGCCACAAAGACCTATTCCCTATCAACTGAAATGCAGGATAGTTAACAGAAATCCAGTTGCTTCTAGCTACAGCACTGACTCATAAGAAATATTTTATGCAACCCTCAGCAGAAGAGATGATATGGCAAACAGATTAGATACAGAAAAAGAAATCAGACAGAGTTTATGAGGTTAAGTGAAAGAGAAAGCGTAAACTGGCAAGTGCTGTCTCTGGATAGAGACATGGAAAACCAGATGTACTAAGATCAAATAATGGGGGAGGGGAAGACAGTCTTTCAGAAAAAAACATTTCAAAAATATAAGCCTGAGGCTGCCAAAATAAATCTATGAGTGATGGTTTATAAAGTAAAAAGCTTTGCTCTTACCTTTGAAAAAAAAAATTAATTTTCTTAACTGTAGATAGTTTATGTTTCTGTTAGCATTTTGAGCCTTGGAAAGTCTCTCTCAAAAACAAAAAGGTTTTGTTCTAAAGTTCAGTAGGTTTTTACCCCTCAAGGAATACCACTGAAATCAATATATTGAAGCAGTGAGATACTACTCAGAATGAGTTAGAGAGGCAAAATCTAATAAGAAATAAAAATATGAGTTCCGTTTATAAACAGTGCACAAATTTAAAATCAAACTCCCTAAGTACAAAAGGAATTAATTTTAACCAGACCATCACAATTCTCCTTATTTACATTCCTGTAAGGATATTAAGTCATTTACAGAGCGTATCCGTGCAGAGCGATCATCCATTTAGATTTTGCCACTGAATTCAGTGAATCTAGGATCTCACCATGCAAATTTGCGTGGGTTGCATGTGAACACGCTCGTGTTATAGCAATGCAGAAGTACATGAAAATGTTCTTCTGAACCCTAAAGTGCCATCTGCTTTCTAGCTATTTTCTCAAGACTCATTCTGTCTCTCCTAATTTCCTGAATAACAGCCTCAAAACAGTCAAATAAAATATTTCCTGCAACCCAGTAAAAGAAAGCCAAACACCTTCATCTACAGAATTCTTCTCACTGCCCGCCTATGGAAGTAATGGGCATGCGATAAGTGACACAGACATGTTATAAGTCTAGCACAGATTGATTTATCATATGCATCCAACTGCAGTAATCTCTATGTTTCCCTAACTCTGGCTGGATTTTTTCTTTTTAACATTCCACATTGCTTCAAACAGCTACTTTCGAGCATATGCAAGATTAATGCAGAAGCTGGAGTTAAGTGTGCTTCCTTCATTGTGCATCCATATCCTCAGGGATACCAGTACAGCAGACTCAGCAATAACTTTCCTGCAGTTGTGATCTTTGTAATATTTGTCACAAAAGTGACTGTAGGCCATTTTCCCCAAACCACTATTCTCCTCAGTGGACAAGACAGGCTCTGACCTCTAGAGACAGTAAACCTAAAAGGATGCTTTCAGCAGTGTTGCAGCTGGAGCTTACCCTAAGTACAGAAAAGCAAACAAGTCGAATGCAGTTTATCACAAGCGCAGAGGAAAAAGGAGGGAAATTTCATTCTTACAAGTCATTCATTTCACTCAAGGCATATGATAATCAGGCATGTTGCGGAGATTGGAAAGTCCTTGAGCAGAAAAACATTTGAGTAAAGTAGCTGAAAATATTTTTTTGCCAAAATAAAGCTTTCAGTATCTGTAATTGTATTTTTCTAATCACACAGAGATACTGATATAAAGCGTTTATGAACACAAATTGCTCAGAGCCAGAAGGTGAAATCTCTTATCTTACCTCAAACAATGAGAGTTCAAGCTGCATTTCACATAGATTTGACTCACTAGTGGCTGTTTTAAACCACCAGTGTCTAAAGGTAGTTCACACTGCTCCCTATAATTCTGGTCCCCTCATTCCTTTCCTGCTTGCATGTCTGGATTTTCTTCCAGTTGAAACCATGCTGTGTTGAAAAATAACATGCCCACCTTTTGCCTCCTATTGAGATAAAGATGCTGCCAGCTCCCTTAGTGGTAAAAATCACGACCCATAAATTTTAAAATTATGTTTAAGGTATTTCGATTTACCCAACATTCAAAATTAATTTCAGTTGAGATAGGTATGATGATGTGCTCAAGTTGGTTGTTAGCATTTCAGTTTAACGTGTTAAGTCCAAAGTCGTAAGAAAAAAACAAAACCGCAAACCCCAATATTAAAGAATAACCCCAACAATTGGTGCTTTTAAACATCTTTCCTAGCTGACTTTCTGAGCTTCTAAAGACCTCAAGGCCAAGCAGGTCAGTGAGATAGGATGGATCAAGAACTGGATGTGTGCTAGGCCATTATTCCAGTTTGTATGACTGACCTCCTTCATGACCTTGAGAAATTAATTCCACAAACACACTCTTTTTTCTTTCACTACCCTTCCACTTCCTTTGTCTGATCTGATCATCAGAAAACCTAAACAGAATCAACTTTTATAGTATGAGTTTTTACAATGTCTAACATGAGAGACCTGATCTTGGTTAGGTCCTGCAGACTTCACTGCAGAATGAAACCAGAACATATAATATTAATGAAGTCATAAAACAGAACTACCCCATTTTCTTATACTGCAAACAAATGATTTGCAAAAACATCACTCTGTCCTAATGTTTAAACAAACAGACATGTAACAGATTAATTTATTCAGAATTGCAATTATGAAGACAATCACAAGGAGGCAGACAAACACTACGATCAATTAAACGCATGAGAAAAAGCAACAAAAAAGGATGTTCAGGACAAGTGACGATCTCACAAAGGATAGTTAGAACTTTTTCACTTGCTTGTGTAATGAAAACTAACGGAAACTGAAAAGCTCCAGACACCTTAGCAGATTATGAAGAACTGAGTGCCATGTATTTTATGTCAGCTCTTTGTGAAGAACTAAAAAATATTTGACACTGTAGAGGTCTTCTGCACTGATCAGCATAACCGGTACCTTAACTTTAGATAATTTTCTGCAGTCTGTGAGCTCATTTGGTATTAGTACCTGCCTCATTTGTTTTGACACTACCGAGTAAGTGAAAGGAAAGACAATAGTCTGAGGTGTTTTATAGACTGGAGAAAGGAGGCCTGCACAATAGCAACACGCCGTCTACCTTAGCTGTCAGACAGAGACCACAAAGACTGTACGCTCCTAGCATGGAACAAAAGATATCATTTCTGTTTGATCATTGGAAACCAAGGAAAATCTTGTCTCTGGGTTTAAGCCGGAGCACAGACCCATTGTTTCAAGCAGAGAGGCCTGAAAGGGTAGACACGTCCCTACTTTCAATTTCCATTCGGGCTTACCTTTAGTTTGAAGAGATTTTTCA
Source organism: Elanoides forficatus (assembly GCA_025311575.1). Classification (NCBI taxonomy): domain Eukaryota; kingdom Metazoa; phylum Chordata; class Aves; order Accipitriformes; family Accipitridae; genus Elanoides; species Elanoides forficatus. The sequence goes on from JAOBAS010000020.1 coordinate 24,471,201, forward strand.
AAAAGATTATTTCTCTCTCCCTGTAGCCACATGTTTGATTTCCGCAAGCTGAATTATGTCACAAGTAACAATCACTGCAGAAGAGCTGTTATACTGAACCTGAAGCTGATGGCAACAGCTCCTGTCGTGTGTCTGGGCTTAGATATCCCCCGTGAGAAGCTTGCTGCTGTACCAAGGGAAGTTCTCACAACCACAGTGTCCACTGCTGCATCTAGCAGCACCTCTGTATCGCCTTTAATCTGTGCTATACCGAGATGACATTGCTTTTGGAATTTACATAGGAAGTTATTTCGTTACATCTTTTTCCAGGTAAGCAACAATAACACTCAAACAAAAACACTACAAAGCACTCTGCAGTAGGGCCCCAACAAAAGACTGCTAGTAAGGCTTGTATTTTTCTGGACATTCTCAGAATAATCTGCACACTTTCAGGTGCAGAAGTTGCCTAGAATTTTTTTGATGAAAAGTTCAATAATAGCTTTATTACTCAAGCTTTTTACCTCTTCATGGAATTACATTCAGGACTGGCAGAACGCTGGCGTGTCTGATTTAACCCATAGGAGCAAATAGTATACAACGACTGTAATACTATTTCACTTCCTCAAATTTATGAGAGAGATGGAGGTTTAATTATAAGCTCTAAGACATACTTTTCGCATGACCTTCAGCAAGTAAATATACTGTAATTCTATACTTCAAGTCTCTAGGCTGGGCATAACAAGAGTTATTTTTTCCATTTCTTCTGTGTACTGGCTTGCCGGCTATTCAAAGGCAGGACCTTTGAATATATGTGGAGAAAAACATCAACATTAGAAAGTACAGTTTCCAATAACTGATGTAAACCAGTCAGAAGGTAGCTATGGTTGAAATTAAAAGCAGTTTTTAAGACTAACACTTATCATGACTCCTCACAGAACGCTTGCAGATGAAATTGGTCTGTGCTTATAATTACCGAGCCGCCTACACATGCATGGAGATGCAGCAACTATAGTGCACAATTTCAATGTGCACTAGGTCCCTAGCTCACTATGACTCCAGTTTATTAAAAAAAACCCCACAGCAAGAAACCAAAACCAAAACCCAACCAACCAAGCAGAAAGGAACAACACCAACACAATGCATTGCAATGAGATAGTTACGAAGTTTAATTAAAGTGAGAAATTTAAAACTGGGGAAGCCCCAGCTACACAACTACACTGGTCTGGGAAGATCATGTGCCAAAACCCAGACATGATTGAAGAAGAGCTGTAATATGCTTACGATCAGTTTATTCCTGTGCCAAAGAACTAATGTTATTTTAAAAAAGCTGTTAAAAGCAATACAATATACCAGCCAACCATAAAACCATTTGTCCTTGGTTGCTTAGCGATCCTAGAACAGAGAAGTAAAGAAATTCATTGGGTCTTTATTCTGACTAATTCAAAAGGTTACATGCTATTGTCTAGTCTCACCACTAAATATATCTAACAATATGGTCTGTTAGGAGGAAACTATTCTTTTATACTATCCTCTATGAAAAAAGACTCATTAAAATGTGGCTACACTGAGGATACTGCTTACAGAATCTTTTCTAATAGCAACAGGAATTAGTAAACACCACTGAGATACGTTTATTGTGTTTATGGATGGGTTACATTTTAATAATTTAATCCATCTACTTTTCCTCCATCTTTCCTCTGCAGGATGTTTTTTTCCTTCACTTTCCACAACTCATAAGCTTTAGGGAAATCTGCTCTCTGCCTTATAGGCGAGAGAAAATTAAAACCTGCCAAAGAATGGAAGCACAAAGGAACAAGTACAGAAATGGAGAATGGTGCAAGCCTTTCTCTTTACAAGTGCCCCGTGGCAATCTAGTACTCCAAAATGGCAAGGAGGGAAAAACTGGGAACTGTTCTCAGCCCAGTCTCGTAGCTGTCTGGTATTCTGAGGCCAGAATACTCCTTGAATAGGTGCAATATAATTTTAGTACCAGTCCAGTAGGGACGATTGCTTAAGATTTAAGGTAAAAGACTGCATGCGAACACTTGTTGTGCAGTAGTTGACATGCTGTTAACTCACACCCTAAAAGTAACTTGGTTAATTTGCCCAAAAATCTGAGTAGCATAATCTAGCTCTATAGAGATGTAAATTAATTCCCAATATACTGAAACAGATATTGTAGCCTGACTCTCTTCCAGAAAGTTCTGGACCACGGACTGAAGGCTTGGCCTCCAACTGCTTCCCCCATGGTGTAGTGCAGCAGGAGCTGTAATCCCATCTCCTCCCACTCATGCTTTCTCTGGTAGGAATGTTTCCACCACTCCAGACTCCACCTCCCTCCCTTGATGAGTTGCAGGAGAGCACCACATTGCATTAAGCACCTTACATCCTCACTACTTATTGTTGAGCAGTAAGGAACTCTGGGCTGCAGACCAATGCCACTCCCGCCTCATCCGGCTATGTCATGTATATCAAGAAGGGTACATGGACAAAAGGACAAATAATGGACAGAATAGTTAAGAAGAGAAAAAGACTTCTCCCCTCCCCCCATCAATATACACTTCCACCTATACAGCTCCATTCAACTAGGTGTCCTTTTCCTCTTTGAAAAATGCCCTCCTAGATTCATAAACCCTGCGGGTAGAGCACGGTAAGGTAAAAAAACATGAGCTGCCCAACATTTAAGATTAAAGGTCATGATATGCATATATCTCTATCTCCTTTATTATTTGTCATGTATCTGGGGAACATAGTAGTCAACGAATGATATTTAACAATACTTAACTATACTGAATATCAGTATATTACACACTCATTCTAACAGCTATTTTTGATTAATTTCAGTCCAGGTTTATATGGGCTTTTTTACTTGGCTACGGCAGCTGTCTTTCTTTGAAAAACGCATCATTTGTATATTTTATTTCACTCTTTTTCACACTATGTCTCCATCTTAGTCCCAAGTGCCAGCAAGTCTCTGCATTGTAATTGTCCTATGGCCTCACTCGAATGTCAATTCACAAAAAAAATTTGACCCTCACCTCTTATAGCAACACTATGTTCTCACTGTTGTCAAATTCCAGCTCAATTTGCCTTTACATCTGTGGTACGGTCTAAATACAAATGATTTCTACTTTCACGTAAATTTGAATTAAATAACACGATAAGGGAATAAACATGATCTAAGAAACCTAAGGTCCCAAGAAGTAAGTACGCTGCCAACTCTATCCTGCAGTATAAGTGCTTACATTGACCTATCACTAGAAATGGCACAGCTATAGCTTTTACGGGAAAATTATCTCAGAGAAGCATCATTTGGTTACTAGCACCTGTAACAGAGATAAAGGGCTTATAAAAAAATATTGGTGAGCTGGCAATATTCAGATAACACTCCTGCAACCATCACTGACTCATTTTATTCACAAGAACTGTCACTATTCGCTAAGATACTTCAGAAAACCTGTGCAAAGTACAAATAGCCCATGATCCTGGTTGGCTGCCTATAGGGTGCTTGAGATTCCTTCTGTTTTGTGATTCTTAGTTATGATGGAAACCTTAGTCCACGTGCTTTTAGATAAGACCTAACAGACAAAGAACACAAAAGTCTCAAGATTTGTTTCGCACAGTCTTACATATGAACAGTTCAGGGCAACACCAAAATTATAAGAACAGTCACAGACGTCCCAAAGTAAGATGCAGAGATTTGGAAACTGCCTCTTACCTCCATCCCCTGTTTTTTAAATCAACAGAGCTACATGCATAACCAAGAAAATTACATTTGGAAAGTATCTAGAGTCAGATTATTTTATCAGATCTTGCTTGAATTAAGACTAGAGATTATTCTATTAAATGAACAGGCCTGAAATAAACTTATTTAACACCATGAGTTTCACTAAAATGTCTTCTAATTTACACCAGGGTAATGAGGGGAGAACGAAGGTAGCATAATTTCAATAATGTTTATACTTATGCTTAATTTCCTTTAAGTAGTACAAAGCATCCTCTCAAAGTTTTCAAAATGATGTCAGTGTGAGTCTATGGGGTATGATGTTACAATGTTGGAATGAAATTATGTCACTGCAAATCTATGAAAGCAACATTGTAAGTAACGAACCAAAACTACACTAATGTGTTAAAAAAATGTGAAAACAACCTGAATGGAATAAACAACTTTTAATATCATTATGATATTCCAGCCCAGAAATTATTTATCAGAGACTGCAATCATCAGTCTTGACTACAGATCCAAATATATATATTTGGCTATAGAGCCAAATGCAGTCAAGTGCAGTCTGTAGTATATTACCTAAATTCAAATCCACCATAGGTCAAATGACTGCAGCTTGCATGGAAGTCTTTGGGCCAAATTTGGCCAGAGTATAAATAATACTGGAAATTATATACCAGGTACAACAACTGGAAAAGAGTGCAAATGGTTGGAGAATTTCGACTAGCATGTTAAATGGACCAAACTTAATCCTGATACAATATGAAAGCAGGAAATCCACATCTGGTCACTCTCCCAGCTTCTAAAAACAGTCATCCAAATGCAAATCAGAGGTGATCTAAATACTATGATGAGGGTAGCATAAGCACAAATTAACATGTGACAACGTGGCTGCATGATATTTTGCTATTACCAACTTTTCCTGCTCCACATTTTCCTTTCTTTCTGGGATCAAATTAGCACTCGCAGTCATCTTGAATCAAATTTCTAATGCATTTGAACCTAAAATGGGTTTACTCTGAAATTATAGTGCCATAGAGAAATGAAGGATCTGCATTTCAACTTACAAAATGTATGAATTTTACATATTGAAGTTGACTATTTCATTTCACATAACTACTTTGTCACAGTCATTACACCTGTTTTTGGACCTCCTTACCAGCACCCCATATATAGTCTTACACTATTACTCCATCAATACTGAACATAACTGAACAGAGAAATTACAGTGATTTCAGTTCTTAGGAACACTAACAAATCTTTCTAATGTTCTAAACTGTACACATATGAATCATCTCAAGGTTTGGGGTTTTTTAACCAGGCATTTCTTTTAAAACCGTTTATCCCAAAGTGAAATTCAGCTGAAATCGCAGTCTCATTTAGTTTGATGTGCAAAGTTGATTTTTTAATTGTTTTGACCCAAGACAATACATTTCACACGGACATGAAACTGCCACGATTTACCAGTTTGGTAAATTTGAGCAATAAAAGAGAAAATACCAATGTTTTTGTTCTCCTCAGCCCTACTTTGACAGCACATCTGATACTAACTTTGTGCTTAATCCTTACTTTTCCATGGGACAGATCCAGGAAAAATCATGGTAATACTATCACTTTTGTTCTGCAGAATTCAAAGTTTATCTTTGGAATGCATTCCAGGACAGTTTACTGTACTGCACTTTCATGACACTCGTGAGTGGCTGACCAGGTGCCAAGCCCTGAAATGCATTTAAGTGCTGTGAGTGCTACCAAAAAAAGCCACTTCCTTGGTGTGGCAGTTAAGATAAAGAATCTGTGAGGTCAAGGGGAGAAGAAGTCAGACTTAAACAGCACACAGATTTTTCATGTGGTGCTCTTTTTCTTTGGGATATTTAATAATTTTAAGACCCTGATAACTCTCTTGACACAGGAATGAAATATTTAAAGTTAGCATTAGTAATTTAGGTTAGTTTTGATAGCTGCCAGCTGTAACCTGACAGCACTTAGATTCAGTCACATGGAAATCCCCTGTTGTATATATTCTAGTATGTTGGATCTCTTTGCACTCATCAGTTTTATATCTTTCCGCAAATACCAGAAGAAAGATCTTTTTAGGTTCTGGCAAAGATCTTGGAATGGGAAAATGTGCTAGTTGCCAAAAAGGCGCTGATTACTGTAACAGAGTAGCCTGGAGTTTCTATCCTTTCCTTTTTAATATGTAAACTTGTTTCTGATTTAGAACCGACTCTTCGGGCAAAGGTGTCTTCCTTCGTGCTAGTTTGTGTACAGCTAGACTATATGTGACTGGTGTCTTAGAGCACACAAACCAGTTTTCACTTACTCGGAAGCACAAATAAATTTTATGCCATTTAGTCCTGCATGGTAGGAGACAGAGCAAGTACACACGATAGGGAAATAAACAGAACTTCTATTGCATGTATGCTTTTTAACCATGATTTCAATAGCAGGAACTATGGAAAACTTAAAAAAAAAGAAAAGCCTTTCTAACAAAAGGAAGAACTACTTTTAGACAAATCCAGTATGCAAGGATACTTGTATGCTTCAATACTTCATCCTTAGATTTCACTTCCTTCAGAGGATTGCTTTTTGCTTACTGTCAGCATAATAGATTTTCCTTCGATAATGTGCCAATAGAGAATTTAATGAATGTTTACAAGATGACCTTGCACAACAATGATGTTTATTTGTATGACTGGGGGGCATCATGAGGATGAACAGACATCTAAC
>JAOBAS010000020.1:24485336-24503842 GCA_025311575.1 Elanoides forficatus
TTTAGGCAACCACTGCCTCTATTCCTCAGTGACTGGTATCAATGGCAATAAGCCATAACGGTATTTGCAGTGATGCACCATCATATCCAGTTTTAACTCCAAATTCCACATTTGGAGAACCTAGAAGTTTTACCCCTTGGCTTTTGTGGGCTACCACTGACTTCAGTGTTTGTCTACCAACTTACATATGTCTGTAACTTGGCACTTACTCTGTAGCTTTCATGTGATAATTAATAACTTTTCATCAAGGCAAAAAGGTGGTAATTATATCCTTTTTAATGTTCCATTGCTAAAGGAGTAAAACTATGTAGAAAATAACTTCTGTGAAAAGTCATTATTTGATGCACAAAGCATCTAAGTGGACTCGGACTCAAAAAATGCTACTTCTCATGCCAAGAAGAAATTAAACAAAACCATAGAAAATAAAGTCAGGCTCAAATGTTGACCTTGGTTGAGCATTTACAATTTCTGTTGATGGAGGAGCCACGGAAGTATAATTTTGGTCCCATGTGAACTGGAGTAGTCATTTGCTGCAACTGTTCCCATTTGTGACATACAAAGAGGTCACACGTTCAAGAAGCAGAGACAGTAACTCATACGGTCTAGTCTGGGGTCTGACAGTTACCCATGGAGAACTAGTAAAGCCTATATTTTAACCTGCTCGTGTATTTTGATCATAAACTATATTTTACATATGTTCAGCACAGACAACTTGAACAGGCAAGTTATCATTATAGGAGAACAAAATGTACAATCAAATTTGAGTGCATGTAACCTTAAAACCTGTTCCCTTCATTTTCTCTTACTGTAAGCAAGAAGATTTGCCAACCAGTTTTTTGAATGATTAATTTATATTAGCAAATTAAATTTAAAATACAAAGTAAAAATAACTATTAATACTGTGCGAAATTAACAGCAAATTACATTTCAAAGAAAAATTGTATTACATTGTAGTTACATAAAATCTAAAAATCTGCACTTAAAAGCATTGTTCAATATATCCTAAAAGTATTATTTCACTGCTATCGCACATAGATTATCATGACTGTTTCATAGTCTTTGCCTCTTAGACAGATTAATAAATCATTCAAGGACATAACTGTTATGGATAAATGTGTCACTGTTTTATCCACTCCCTACCATGAGAGTTTATTCTTGATTAATTTTTGGGGGGTTTTTTGAAAGAGAAATCAATTCCTATTGACTCACACAGATCCAGCTGAAGTTTTGTTTTTTCTTCTAAAGTTAAGTTAAAGTTAACTTTCTTCTAAGTTAAGATTTTATCTCAAGATAAAATCTTAAGAAATCAATGTAAAAAAAAAATCCCCATAATTTAGAACAAAGAATATCTCATATTGACAGTTTACTTTTGCAATTTTTAATCTAAGAGATAAATAATATAAAATGCCATGTAGTTCTTTAAGTTGATTAACATTCCAGTTCATCAACATCATAGAAATAGAGAGGAATTGCTTGTTCCTCCCTACTGAAAGAACCCTGTAGGACCCAAACCTAGGCAAGATGAATGCAGCCCTCGGATTGTAAAATAAACAAGATACATTTTTTAAGAGCACAAAACCCAAAAATAAAAATTCAACTCCTCCCTATCTTTTTAGGAAGAGTGGGCATCTCAACTTCTGCTAGAAAAAAAACCATCCTAGTGGAACAGACTGGTTGATAAATTCATTGGTATGCAAATCATGAATTCTCTCATTAAAATACAACGTTCTGTATTTCAACATGATAAAGAGGATTTGGAAATACAGCATTTACTACTTTTCTACTGGTCAGAATTAGAAGGCAGCACAGAGGACAAAGTCATCAATAAACACACGAGATAAAAACCTGCTGCCCTTATTTATGGTAAAAAGTACATGCATCTTGCATGTTGCCACAGAGCTGCGATGGAGCTTCAAAATAAAATACGGTGGATATAAACAGTTTTTACTGAACATCGGGAATGCATACAAAGTGTCACTGGATGCAACAGGAGGAAAAACCATTGCTTTCACCCTGATAAGAGAATGACAAAGAAAGAAAACACTTTTTAAAGCACACTTTAACTTTTTCCTGTTACTTCAGGAATAGAAAGGCTAAACCACATTGTATTAAATATTTAAAAAGCCTACATACCACTTTTGTTAAATCACGGCCAGTTCAGTTCTATGTAGAACCATCATTCCTGAGGTAAGATATAAAGCCCAGCTGGAAATTCCCATGTAAGCTATGAGTTCTTTAAGAAAACTACCCTAAAGCTAAAGAATACTGCAATAGATATTCAATATAATTCTATGCCTCAGCCCTAAATGTTCAATGAGAATCTCTGATGAACAGTGCAGAAACTTCGCTTTACTGATGCCACCACATAAGCCTCATTTATTGTCATTTCTCTAGATGGTACCATAAGTTATGCTTATAGTGTAAAAGTATACTGTACACTAAGCATATCACAACAAAGAACCAGGTGGTTTTTTTCTTTTTAATTAGCATTGTATACTAATTATTTAAAGCTATAGTGAAGAATATTAACTTTAATTCCCCCCATAAAATATTGCAGCATCATGTTGTAAAAGACAGATGTCCTCACCTTGACTGTGTTAAATATATGCACATTACTGTCATACAAGACCTTTTCACCTCATCAAGGAAGAGGTTTAAACAAGAAAATGTAAAGCTCAGTGCTATCCTTCTTAAAGAGTAACACCACAAATAGCTGCATCTCCAGTCCTAATGTACCAAGCTCACTAGTTCCAAACTGCGAGCATCAATTGCTGTCTCATCGTTGATGTAAAATGTATTAATGTCTAGTAAGTGTTAAATGGATTCTTACAAAATGATTAATCTATTAAATAGAACCACAACAACAACAAAAAAAACCTGAACAAAAAGGAAATACTTTTCCCTATTAACATTTTCAGTATAAACTTACGGGACCCAACCTGTGGTTCTCAACAATAAGATATAGAGGCTTTTTCAATTTGCAAATTCTTGTCTGTAGACTAATGGTGCACTATCTGTGCTCTTAATATGAAGATGCTAATCCAGTACCTTTCATTTGAAAGGAGTCAGAGGAGCAGGAAAAAAAAAAAAAAAAAAAGGGAGGCGGGGGGATCAGGAGGGGACTTATATAATTTGGTCTGTTTTTGTATTCTCAGCTTCCTGGGAGGGGGTGGAAGCCTGAAATAATGAGATTTATCTAGCTTTGTTACTCACCTTTATTACCTTTAAAATATTGAGAAATTTTTTGAATAATTAGTTACCACACTGCTGACACTGGGGTGCAGGGTGATTTTCCCCTGGCACATTCCTGCCAGAGGGGAAGCTCTGGCACCTCGGGAGGTCTCGCTTTGCAGTCTTCAGCTCTTGCAGGCACTGGCTGCATTAAGAGCACACCAAAGGCTTCCTAAGCCTGAATCACATTGCTGAGGAAGCCGGCTGAATTTTTGGGTAGTGTTTTTAAAGATATTACATATATAGCTTCAGAATACCCTACTCTGGCCTCCCGTTCTGCACCACCTCCCAAGGGAGATTTCTCTTTCCACTGAATACAGGGAACCTAATATTGTTCTAACTTCACCTGTAGGAGCCTAAATTGTAAATACCTCGGCAGGAAATTACTGTAGGTGTATTAGTCATTTCAAGAACTAGAATGTGACACTTCTTGGAGATGCGTTACATCTTAGAAAAGCACAATATGATTTCCTAAAGATTTTTCAAACATCAAAGTGGAGTTCTCCTTGTGCAATATTGCGTAGAGGAAGATGCTGGGAATTAAAGACGACACAATATTTATTCATCCACAGAAGGAGGTCACTAAGGCAAACAGGTCTAAGCTAGTGAGAAAAACTGCTGAGCTATTGCGTAGCCTGTCGGTTCCACTGAATCAGAATATTGCATCAGAGGTACATTCTGTCAAAACATTCTCAACCAAGACTAATGAGAACACTATTTGTGTGAAAGTAAAAAGGAGTAACTCCATCACTTTTCCATTAAGTTAGCAGCTAAAAATTTGACTTGCACAGCTTTTTTGTAAAGAAGTTTACAATTAATCCTTTCAAAGCATTTTTGCTCACAATACGCATTCCAAGCTATCACCAACACACACAAGTTTTAGACACTAAATTAACTTGAACGGCCACGCAAAAGCAGCATGTCAAGGAAAAAAATATAGGAAATTAAATCAAGAGGGGGGGGAAAAAAAATTCTAGTACTTTATGGGTTTGGCTAACCCCCAGTGAAAGTCTGTCAACCATTTAACTAGAAATGTCAAGTCTTCACAGAACCAGGTAGTGGAACCATAGCTGCTCTTGTGTTCAGCACAAACACAGCATCACCAAGTACAAAGCAAACAGAGAGATGTCCACGTGCTTCTGGCTCCAGAAAGGCTGCTAGGCCTTAGTAAGAAAGGCTCAAGGAAGGAAGGGGAAAAAAAAAAAAAAAAAAAAAAAAAAAAAAAAGAAGGAAAAAAGGGAGAAGCAGGAGAGAAAGTGTAACTATAAGAACAAGCAAGCTGTAACTTAAGATGGGGGAAGGCAGGGGTCTGCCTAATGTCACTCAACAGATTAATGGCAGAGTAAAGAAGAAAACAGATTTCCTGACTGTCCTACTGGCAGCACTGGACTCCAGTCACCCCACTGACATGTTCAGTATCACTGTTTGTCCAAGAGCTTTTGAGTCTTGTGGACTGAGTTTTACCAGACCTTTAAGGACATTTTAAAAACAACAAAAGAATAAAAGAGAAAACCTGAGAAGACTGAGAACAGTTCCACCTTCACTAGCACAAGGAAGACTGAAACGTGCCAACTACTCTGTAAGCGTAAAGCAGTTGGGGAGGACTTGGTACACAGCAAAACTGTGTCCAGCCACCCACTGCTGGAAGGTCTCCAAAACCACCTTACATCAGGGATATAAATTAGGGCTGGGCTTTACACATGCCTTTCCCTTGGTCTTTTGCAGTCTAGAGCTGAGAATTAGTATGTTTGTCTATAAGCACGAGGAGACTGAGAGTAGAAGCCCAAAGAAGAGGCCAATGACTGTCACATTGGCAGTGAGGCCCAAGATGTGTTTCCAGAATTCACTTGCAAGATGACACTCAGGCATCCCACCACATGTCCTTTGGATTTAGTTCAATGAAAATTCCCGATTTGCCTAAGTTTTTGAAATTTTAAACATCCCTGAGAGGTATTTGATACGGATAAAGCTCTAGGGAAGGAATTGCAGTGTTAAAAAGGTAAACTATTTTGTAGACTACAAGTGAATGGGCCTGGGAAAAGCAGAACAACTGTTAAAATCCTTGGAATAAGGAAGATGATAAAAGCCAGGCAAATGATGCTGAAGAAGAAACAAAACACAGAAGCACACCAAGCAAAAGCTATGAGTGTGACTTATGTACTTGGATTGGAAAAGCAGAAGATGACATTTGGGTCTTGAGAACTGTATAATCAATCTGCTTTCCATTCTTCCTTATTTCCAATTCTTAGATGGTATATCATCCCTACCTGGATGGTTTGGAGTAAAGCATGGCTCCATATTTATACACAAATACATTTTTCTCACCAGGAAGAGGCAATAGCACACATCAGACTGTCTGCAGAGTGTTTATATATATATATATGCATATATATTACACATACATATACACACACATTTTGATAGCAAATCCCAGAATAAAGCTTTTTACACAGGTGCTGTAGCAGGCAAATAATATCTTTCATTTCCTGGGATTCAGAGGAAGCTAGTATTAAACAAACATTTTATTATTACTACAGCAAAATAATGTTAAGAGATATTAATGATTAAAAGTACAAGGTCAAAAAGTATTAGAGCAATCACATGCTTATCATCTGGTCTGCAAGGTAGATAACACCTATAAGTTATAGGAAAAATGATAGGCTCTAAAGCCAGGACCCATTTATATCATCTAATCTGACTCCAGTTGCACAAAGAAATAGTTTTTCCATTGTGCAGAACCCACTGATTTGAATATTACTATGGTACGGACCAATAGGACAGATCTTTCCAAGAAGCTTGCTAGTTTGTGGAAAGTGTACATTTTTATGAGCATACAAAGTAATAAACACAAGATAACTTGGAATAGGAATATTTGCCCCTGAGTTTGTTAAAAAAAAATTATTTTTAAGGCCTGACCATCATTTCTTACTATAAAAACCTCTATTAATGTAAATAACTCCTTTACTGCCTTCTGCAAGCAGCATGCACTTCAAACTCTGTGACTCTTTTTTCCAAGTTATAAAACATGCATTTGTGCAAGGTAGGTTTTCATGACTTGTTATTCTTTATTTTTAAAAGTAGGCTTATTAATTCAGTTCTATTTTGAAAGGTTAAGGCTTGTTCCCTAAAGCACTCATGACATGATGGTAGGATCTAAGAGTGAATAGGAAAATAATTGATTCTATATAGCACACTTATAGAGACCCCACTAATTCTAAACCAATGTTTCAAATAAGCTAGTCATTTCATTTACTTCAAGTTATTAATATAATCCATTATTGTAAAACATGTCTTCATCATTTTTGTGTAAGTGGAATTTAGACTCTTTCATTCCTATATGGCAGGAAGGAAAAAGCATTAATGAGCAGGTAAATTTTTATTGAAAATAAATTTTTAGCATCTAACCCACCACAGCATTACGGTAATCATGTTCAGTTTAGGCATTATGGAACTACTTCGTGCATAAAGAACTACTTTTGTGACATGCATTTTTATCATCAGAATTAAGTGTCTTAATGTTTTCGTGGATTTTCATCATTCCCATCGCTTTATGGATTTCTATGGTTTATTTTCATCTCAAATTTAAACATTTTTCCATGTTAAAAAAAATAAAGTATCTTTATTCAAGTAATTTTAATGGGATCATAGCCTTAAGAAGTTACTAACATACAAGAGAAATTTTGAAGGACTGCCTCCGCTGTGTTTTGCCACATATTCCAAAGGGTTTTTTTTCCTTAAAATTATTTTAGATTGATATATGTAATTTTTTGTGTGATTTTTGCACAAATTCTTTGTTCTGCCAGGTTTTATTTTTCTTTGCTGTTCTTTTTTCCACTTGTCTCATATCCAGATATAAATTAACAAAAAGAGGGACTTGGACACTATTTCTTCTTTTTTAAACAGAACTCGTAGAACCAGAATAAAACAAATTTGTTATGGATATAGTATTATTAAATAATTTCTGAAAAAAAAAAAATCTTAACCCTCAAGTAATAGGTGTTAACTCCACTTTTAAACTTAGCTCTTGTAATTTTTTATCACATGGCATGCTTGCAGCACCACTGAAACTATATAGATTTTAATCCTATATAGGTTACTAGAGAAAGCTAATAGAGACAGTAATAGCCAACTTAAAACAATGGAACTTTTGATCTTGGCTGGAACACACTGGGTTATAAACAAATGGCATATACCTGGCTGTGTCATGCTGTGTAAAGAATGTAGGAGGAACTATCTCAGCAGCATCAAATAGGGTGCCAAATACCAACAAAATTCTAAGTCAGCTACACATCTCAAATGTGTTTTCTCACAAGTGTCCAAAGGATTCCAAAGGAAGGCTAATAAATCTATTTATGTACACAAGAAGAATGTAGAATGTAGAATGAAGAGTAAAAACTTACTGCGATCCAGTGAATGTTCCAAAGTGAGGTTCAAACCAACCAAAACCAAAAGACAACTGACTTTTAAAGTCTAGGAATATGGACTTGCTCCCACTGAAGTTCATGGCAAGTTTCCATTGATATCAGGTTTGCAGGAATGATCTCTAATACTGCAGTTTAATGTCTAATCTATATTACTGTTATTTTTTGGCACAATTCAACTTGGAATGCGGTAGCATGATATGAAAAGGGTGTTTTGTTTGCAAACTTGGAATGAATTCTGACTTGGACTAGATTGCACAATAAAGAAGCCAGCAAAAGGGAATTTGACACTCACCATTCTGGCAGAAAACCTTAAGTTTCTCAAAACTAGAAGATTAAAAATACTTTGATATTGTTATTTGAATTTAAAATCAAAAGGAAGAAAACATAAGTGTTCAACTCTGCCAGATTACTGGAATCTTTGGTTAATGATCATTACCTTCTTCAAAGCTGTTTGAAGCTAGTAATAAAACTAGTACCTAAAAATACTGCAGAATTAAAAAAAAAGTCTCGCTGGATACAAAACAGAAAAAGCTATTAATCCTCAAACTATCTGTGACAAATCCTGTATTTCTTCTTCCTTCTGAACTATTACTGAGTTAATTGGGAGTTCTCAATCCCTACTCAGCACGGTACTTAAACATGTTCTCAACTTTATACACATGAGAAAACCTAAATCCTTATCTAAATTCAACTTCATTGTAAGTTAAGCACAAGTTTATGACAGAACAAGCACTCTAGTGTTTTGTTGAACTAGGAACTTGATTTCTACAGACAGGAAGAAGTCCCTCTGACTTCTTTTGTTCTCGCAAGTGCTAAATCCTCACTTCCATCAGGTCACTGTTGTCTGCCTTTAGCAAAATAGGGATAACAGTTATTTGAGAGTGAAAGCTATCATTTTGTCAAGTCATTACTCAAGGATAAGACATGTGGAGAGGAAAATGGAAAATGGAAACAACCATAGCATGAATCAGATTCTTAACCTACTACTACAGAATAACATGATTAGTGTATTTTCATTATTATTACCATAAGCATATATAGAGAAGATTAAGAGGATCAAAATTAAGTTTGGATAGTATATTGGTGCTAAATTCATCCAGATACTAATGCTAGCAAATATTTATATTAACGATTAACTTTGTGCTATGGGAGTTAATATACTACATACAAAGTCTGAAATACAACACCAGGTTTGGAAATATCGGTTAATCAAATGAAGTACAATGTACATTAATGCTTTACTCACCCTACTTTAGCAATATGTCTTAGTCATGACTTGGCAATTCAACGACCATGAGGTCTTTCAGCTGTTTCCTGACCCATCAAATAGTATCAGTCAAAACAAAGTGGGAGAAAGGCTGCTTTAATGTAGTGGATGTTCTTTCAAACCAAACTGAGAGGAAGTCAGCATCTCCATTTGTGAGGACTTTTGGTTGCCATTGATCAAAGACAGAGAAAATACAATGACCCAAATTTTAGAAGGATCTACCACATGCTAACAATTCCGTGGGTCAGTTAACCCACTGTAGTTTATTTATTCCCTGACAATGTCATAAAAATGAGTCAGAGCTGGTTAATAAGAAAATATTTTCTCCTGTTAATCAGTGATATCATTTGCAAAGTGGAAGGTAGCAGCTACTAACAATTCACTACAAAATAAAAAATAAAATCTTTACCCTAATAAAGAGGATCTTCTCTCCAACTCTGTATCTTCCTTGTGAAAGACGCTCCACACAGAACTTATTAGGGCATTTACAAGGAGGATCTTCAGAAATGTGTTTAACCTGAAAAACACAGCAGTTATTAATAGAAACTCTTTAAAATAGCATGTGTAGCAAAACGCTCAAGATGACATTTGCCATAACATGATATCCCTAACCTAATCTTCACTGATGATATTTTCTTAGTTTTTCTTAATTTTCTTAATATTTCTGTAGTCCCAGACTATGGTGCTTCCAATATCAAGAACGATTTTACAGCTGTGATGAGGTAAAAATAGAGTCAAGTGTCACACAGTTCAGCATAAAATTTGCACTGTTTAACTGAAGTGAAACAGTTTGTTCATTTGAGTTCAGCACCAGACTTTTGTAGATGTGTTCTCAGTATTTTATGGTGAATCAGCTCAACTGTCAAAGTCAAATATAGCTGATGGGCAAAATGAAGATGTCATAACAATGTATTTTCCCTTCTAAATAAATATAACAAATACAGAAGCATCTTGCTTATCAATGAAAGGCCCTGCCCAATACCTTCCCTTGACACTTTCAAATAGTGCACTAGCATCTTTAAAAAGTGTACAGAGAATACTGTGACATAATCACAAATCCATGCCAAGATGCTTGCCAGTATTGCTAACTACCCTTTGATGATTCCCAACTGAGGGCATTAGTGCAATCAACAGTAATTGAAAGGGGCCTCAAGAGTACTCTACTCTATCATTGCCAACAAGGGCTGAGAAAATACAAATGAAAACTACTTTCGTGCTTTTTATCAACTGCATCAGCTTCACTTCAGCCTCTTGTGAAAACTTGGCCTTGCACGTGCTACCAAAGGCATTAATGCTTAGTAAAAGTATATTTTGTACTCTTCAGTGATCTGAAAGTAACAATGCCAGAAGAGCAGATCTGGTTGAGAAACTCTTATTTGACATTCAAATCTCACTGCTGCATAGGAACAGCAATAACAAGTGCAGCATTTTCATATACTGCAGTTTTCTCGGATGAATGCTGACATAGTATGTCAGTGTCAAACAATACAAGATGCCAGGGGAACTTCCTAGAGGTTTTGTCCGCTTCATATAATATTCCAAAAACCTTTTCAAATACAGTACGTAAACCAAGGCCTGTAAAAAAGGTCTGAGGTCTGGTAAAGGATATTCCTAGAATAGCTAACAAATTAAAGTCTTAAACTGTTTCAGCAAAAAAAATAAATATCAGGGCAAAGCTATGGCACTTTCATAGGTGTTGTGGTTATCTTGAATAAACGAACAGGAAAGGTTTCTGAAGTACAATAAATGCTTTTCAGATGTGCTTTTAGAATAAAGTTATGGTATGTTAAATAAACCAGAAGGAAATTAAAAGTTAATGAATTATTGTTTCTACACTAGAGTAGGGAGCAAAAATGCTTTTGAAAGTAGCCCTGTTGACCAATTTAAAGGCTTTCCAATTATTTCTGAAATTGTTCAGTGTTGTTACCTGAGTAACTTTATTACTTTGTGGAATATATTTTTACAATTATTCTTAGCTTAGCTTTTTTTTTTTTTTTTTTTTTTAAATCAGGGCATGATATCTTTGTGAAAAATTTCATTCTAAAATAACACTTGGCAGAGGAAATCTACATGTATTTTACACACACAAAGTGTTTCTCGGGTATCAGATGAGTTGTCCTCAGTTTGAATGTACAATCACTGAATTATTTTAAGATTAATTATTCCAGTGATTTTTATCTACATGGGTGAGTGTTAGCCTCCATTTCTGGATAGTCAGTGTACGGTAGGAATATCTTATATGAAGTCAGTGGCTGACGACTTAAATCCAAGTTCAGGCTGCTGAGGATGCAAAAAGTGCATTCTTGTATCTCTTGGAATGTGGTACCAGGACTGGGATTGTGCTTAGAAGACTATTTGGCAATGGCACTCTGAACGCTGCCCGATAATCAGTGATTTCTGACATAATATCCTATGGCATTTATCACCTCTGGAGACACTCTTGAAATTCGAAGCTGAAAATGGATAGTGTGAACTATGCCTTAATAGCTGCATCTACCAGGGTTCATCTAAGCAAGCAAAAACCCAGAGCAGCCAGACCTAACAGGTTCAAGGTTGTTTTAAACTGCGTAAGCAAAATAGAGCCATCTTTGGCCTGTGGAGAACGAAAGCCAACAGATTTATACTGGTGTAAAGCAGAGAATAATGAGACCTTCACTGTTGATCCTGCTATTGAGGCTTCCATTACCTTACTATCCCAAAGGACACAGAAGTATTATTGAGTGGAATTTGGAAATCAAATAAGGAAGCAGAGGGAAGAATTATATCCTATTTTATTTTGTGTCTGGACTATATGAGCACTGCTGCTATTTTATGGTGTGAGTGTCTGGGGCAGTGCGGGTCAGGAATCTAGCTGGATGAATTCCATTCTATCCCTACTGCTTTCTAAATTAAAGGAGGTGGTTGGAGACAACCTTCATACTCTCTGTTCTGTTCCTACAAGATACGCAGTCACCACCCTCCTTCTATACACAACTGTTCTTTCTCAATTCTGTTGAAACGTGAGTGCTTTTGCAAAGTTAAGAAAGAAATACAAAACGTAAAAAACCTTAAATGTAATTATTTGCATCAAATAGTACAAAGTATTTCAATAAAATGAACAAACATTATATTCCATCTGCTCTCTGTAACAAAGAAGTGGCACATGGATTTTTCAAGAAGTGCTTTGTAACTCCCAGGTGGCACATCTACCTTGTAATATAGCAGTTACTATAGTAACTGCTTCTTTTTATAGAATATATTTGTACTTTTCAAGTTTAACCTCTTCATGGTCTCAAAATGTGTCCTTTTAATCTGATTCCAGCTGTTTCAAATGAACCCTTCTGGGGTTTGCAACAGAGACACAAACACTACAGTATAGTGCAAAGAGTTTAATGAAATTCAAAGCAAGATATTTTCTAATAGTGAGGAAAAAAAATGCTTCTTTTTTTACCATGTGAGAAACATACAGAACAGCAGCATAAAAATTAGGCTGAGATAACTTAGAAGCATTCGTTAACATTCTGTACAAGTCATTATGGGCCAAATCTCCTAGTCCTGACTCAGTCCTTTCTCAGACAAAACACCAAGTGGGAGTTGATGAATAAGAAGTGAACAGAAAAAGAAAACGGAGTAATAAGAAGGGAACTTGGCCCTAAGCACAAAGCTAGACTAAACTGCAGATCTCCTACACAGTGTGACATTTTTTCCAAACTTCAGGCATAAATAATTGTGGTCAAAAATAAACTAACTCTATCAGTCTGCTAATCTTTAAAATACAGTGAGATGTTAAACTCGGGCTTCTGTGTGCTTTGCAAGTAAGTGCATACCAGAATGGATCAGATAGGAAGAAGCTTCCTCCCACAACTTACAGCATCATCCAACAGTTTCCCTGTGCTCTTTTTCCCAGGAGACTTTGTTGGTGATGGTGAAGGAGACGGAAGGGGGGCTGAAAGTGTTTCCTCTTGCTCAATCTCTTTTTCCAACTTTATTAATCCAGGAGGCTCCACCCCAAACCTTTTGGAAACATGCAAACAAGTTACTAGTCCTTATAAAGCATTACATAAGTTAAAACAAAGTAGTGGAAAGAATTTATACCTTCTGTGTTGCACTGTTGTGCAATAATAGAATGTTACATACATTAGTAAACATGTATAAAATATATCAATCATTAATGCCATCATTCCACATCAATATAAAAAAAAATTAATTTAGATATGTCTCAGTTGATCAAATTTTACAGGAAATACAGGGTTTTTTTCTACTTCTCCATCTGATAACATATATGCTGGTGAAAGACTAACTTATGAACAACACTAGGCCTCAAAAAATGCTATACCATGTAGGACAGATTCAAGCTCAGTGCATTTGCTTTTTTTTTTTTCCCCCCTCCACACAACATCCTTTCAAATTACAGGACAACTTACATTTTGTGTTAGTATTTGTCAAAGAAATCCAGATGAAAAGGGATTAAATGTTATCCTGGTGTCAACTATTGCACTGAATTTATAGATAAACAAATTGAGACATCGCCAATATTTTTCAGAAGTGGCTAAAGCTTTTTCTAACCCATTTTTGACAGCTGATCTTCTGTTTACAGTGGCAAAACACTTGTAGCTCCAACTAAAAAAAAAATACACGCAACTTTGGCATGCAGCATCTCAAACACAGCACTTGGAGAGCAAGGCTCTTCAAAACAATGCCTGCTTTTGAAAGCTTTATGGCAAGTGATTAAGTCAGTATCTCCCAGCAAGCAGCAGAGCTTGGACAGATGTCAGAAGTCGAAAAGCCCATCCCATTTTTCTAATCACCAATAATCCCCTTCTGTTTTTTTTCTTTGCCAACGCTGAAAAAAACCCAGAAAAATAGAAAGATTTCCTTTTTCAGAGAAGGACTTCAGCTTGGAAAAGTTATCATGCTAGGTAGGCTTCTCATAGCAAACTACTTGCATAAATGAAAACATATTTTCTTCTGCAGTAGAAAAGTCCATAGCCCAGATGCAGAACTATGCTGACTTATCTAGGTAAAGTTCTGGACGCTAAAATATTGAGCAGAAACAAATACATTATGAAAATCTAAGCTAAATACCATAATAATGTTAAAAGTTTACAAAGAAAGGGCATAAGCACATATACTATCTTTTGTGGGTTTCTGATAACTTTTAATTTAGTCACGCTGCTGCCTAGTAAATTAACGTAAAGAAAACAAAGAACCATATCTGTGCTTGTATTGGCTTTTAACTGGTGCAGTCTGCCTAATGAAAAGTCAGCCAACATTGAAGCAAGCACTTACATACAATCCATTTACTTCCTGTCTGTCTGCAGATGCCGACAGGCTGTAAATCATTGAATTCCCACTGGGCTCTAAGCCTACACCTGCATGCAGCCTTACTCATCAAATAAAACTCTTCCACTCTAAGCGATGCTGCTTCTTTGCTTCTACTGCTTTTCATAATCTCCAATTTTTGTCATTGTGACAGATTTTTAAAGGTCCCTGTACTTCCAGTATTCTGAATTCCTCCGGTGATGAGTTGAAAAATAAAACCAATGAACAAACAAATGTACACTCATTTTTTTTCCCCACATATTGTATCAACCTGAAGCAAAGTTGTTGGATAGCTGAAATGGTAAAACCTACATCTTCTCTGGGAGGGGCAGAGGTGCAAATTCTGTTCTGGAAGGTATGCTGAGAATTTCCTTTTCTGCTCTTTTCTAGCCTGCCTTCTCGTAACTACAAATGAAGCAGCATTGGACTGTAACATGATCTCAAATAGACTTCTTCGAGCACCACTTCCCATTTTTACCAAGGAAAAGTTGAATACAATAGCAGAAAGATCTTGAAATTGCTCAACAGTAATTTCCAAAGACCTCTGGGTTTTGTTTAACCCCCCCAGAGTTTAACAGTTAACCAAGAACTTCATTCTTTCTTATAGAAAAGATAATTTAGCTGTTTTCCATTGTATAATCTCTGATTTTACAATACTTGGGGAGAATGTTGGACCTGTGCAACCCACTGCAATAACCCTGTGTATTGTCAATGCTCAGTTTCATCCTGTAGGACACTTCCCTCTCATAAATGTTCTCACTCTACCCACGTGACATCTGCCAGTGCACATAATGGCCCATTTTAGCTACTGAAATTTCACAGATTACCTCAGAAGTTTCACAGATTACCTCAGAAATTTCACAGATTACCTCAGAAGTTTGTTTTCATAAACAACTGAAATACAGGATAGTTTATCAGGCAATTCTATTTTTATTAGTACCTGGGCTTTGAACTGCCACTCTTTGAGCCAAGTGGTCACACCAGTTTTCCACTCACTGTGTAGTCCATCCATCCAGTCCATCTCTCTCTAATTTGGCTAAAAGGACACTATGGCAGAATATGCCAAACACATTGCTAACGCATAGGTGAATTATCATTTATCTCCCCTCATCCACAGAGTATCAGCTGAATGGGTTCAAGTTTAGCTGAACAGAGTTCAATTCGATCTCCTCCTCAAACAATCCCCATTCCTGCTCACATGCGTCTCAATCCCAAGCCTATTTTCATTAAGAAGGCAGGCCTAAGTTTCTTTATAGGAGTTATAAACCCAAAGACTAACAGTTATCTAGCTGGACAAAGTGTGCTAAGAGCTGGCTCCTCGTGATAAGCTACTTTGAACATATCTTTGTGCTTCTAAAACAGAAAAGGAAGAGAAAAGAACTTATTCAGGGTCTCTTACTCTTTTCATCCTTTAAAAACATAATGAGGCACCTTTTCAAAGATCTCTGCAGCTCCTGTTCTGGAAAGCAGACCCTTAAGATTGTCAACAGACCCAGTTTGCTTGACAAAGCAAGCGTACATCTGACTTCCCTCCTATATAAAGCAGCACAACAACAATGCCAGTTTAATGTGCTCTTTCCTATGCTTTATGGAGGCAACTGTCTAGTCTCCCTTTTCCATATAGCTGTATTTTACCACAGCTCAGGCAAAAGTGGCATCATTTATTTGCTTTTCAATTATATTAACCGAACGTTCCCCTTCAAGAGTTTTTGTGCACCTTGGAAACTTCCACCATTATAAATGGGTTTTTATTTGTTTTCAAAGAGATGTTAGAGTGGGAACAAGTAGACAGACATATATTATTTGATCCCTAAGCTATAAACAAAAACAGAATACAGTAACATAAATATAATATAGAAAATACATTAATGATATATGGTAATATACATGTATTATAAATAAAAAAGAAAAGTATTTTAAAGGCAAAGGGATAGATATGCATAATAAAAGAAAACATGGTTCATTTATTGGTTCAGTATTTGTTTTCATGCCTGGAACAGAGAACATCTGAGACATGGAAGCTTAGGACAAAAGACAAACATGAAAGATAAGATTCTACCTTAATTCCCTTGTAGATCTGTTGAGAAATCAAATCTCATTGCAAAATGAGATTAATGTAGCTCAAACAACTTTAGCAGAATCCAACGCTGCCTAACCACTGACCTGCATTCTCTGAGGAAGCTGGATACTATCAAGTAATCAACCTGTGGCAGACATTTCTCACAGGTATGCCCTGGGTGTAGGGTCTTTGGATGCCGGAACGTCTGTCTCCAAACTGGGGTTCTTAAAACCACAGTTTGTTTGCTCAGGTAAATTAAGACTCCTGAAAGTCAATTTCACTGAGCACCTACAGATCAGAATACTTTCTTATTCATGGAAAGTTTAAGATTTTTTTTTTTTTTACCATGTTGGACTGAATCCAAGTCTTACAAGTATGAAAATTTCTGCAAACTGGAAGTAAACTCTTTTTTTGGCCAACACTATTCCTATGCAAGATTTCACCGACAGCGAGGGCTTTTCTGAAACTTGACCAAGAGACAAATTTCTAGTTAAGCAGCTTCCCAAGTGAGTTGCATTCACAAAATAGGAATACCCATAATGCAATTATAACATGAAAATACTAGTTCTTAAGCTATGAATAAACAGGGTCTCCTTTGCATTGACCACAACATATTCGACGTTACGTATTATCTCTCGTAACCACAACGAATTCTTCTGAAATTAACGGAATTATCTGAATAGCAAGGCACTCCAATTTGATACATATGGATGAATGCAACTGCAATTTACATGCAAGACTGGGAAGCAGCACTGGTCTTCATATATTTTGTAGCAAATCTTATGTGCTATGCTAGTTAAACCTGCATCTGCAAAAAGGGAAAAATCACATTCTAATTACTGTCATTTTGATTGTCTAGTAAAAGTCACTGTTGTCTTGACATAAAAGATAATGTTACAATGTACTGAAGGTCCAGCCTGGCTAGAATCATCTGACAGAGATAGAGCACAGACTGTTAAGTCAATTCTCGTATTGCTTCTGTTGGTGAAAATCAGAGCTAAGTTTATTTAAATAAATTGGAGTCAGCGTTGCTCAGATCAGATTTAGGTCATGTGAAGATCAGTTTACTATCAGTAAAGTTAATGAAATCTCAGTTGTTTATAGAGAGATCTGGCTGTTTGAAAGACAAACAGCCTAAAGCTTTAGAAAAAAATTCTCAACTTTTTCGCCTCCTAATACGAGGATAGCCAACAAATACCTTCATTGAGGTGATGGTACAGAGATTTCATTGTATTTGTTAACAACTGCCCACAAGATATTCTTGCGTGACATCAAGACAAGCATTCTCCTTGAACCCGATGAGCATAGAAGTTCGCTTGAGATGTGCTGATTGGGTAAGTCTCTCAATAGACAGTGCTGTCAAGAATGTAAATATTTCTTCATTCTTTAAATATTTTCACCTACCTTGCTGCAATCCTTCCAAGTTCCAGCAAACAAAGGCACACTTCTCTTGGCTGCTTGTGGAGAACTGGAAAAGCAAAATGAAGATGGAAAACATTTATAAATAAAAGCTATTTTAAAGATCTTAGTGATGAATGGAACCTAATCATCAACATCTGTAACTCTTGACTCCGATAAAACTTGGTTTTCTTTGGCTTGCAGTGGAGTTTTACTGGAATAAAAAGGATGGGATTGAGGAGTGGTTCTCGAAGTGCAGATGATTTAGCAAGTTACCATTTAGTTATCCTTTAGTTCCTTTGAAAATACCATTCTAAACCTAAATCAATGAGTAATTATTTGGGCTATTTGATAACCTGCAAGCAGTTCATAACTATTTAAAAATAATCAAGAGCTCTGGCAGAACGCTAAAATTAGTAGAATGTAAAAAATAACAACATTAAAGTGATACTTTTCTTTCTACAAATTAAAGAGAATCCCTATCCTTTAGATCACTATTTTTCTTAGCCTATTTAAATCCCCAAAATAAAAAAATTGCATTAGCAAATATATGTCGTATTATAAATTTGGTCCTGAATTTGTTATACATACAGTCTTAAAGCAAATATGAAACTACAATACTTTAGGAATTCAGCTCATCATAGAAAAAAAAAAAACCCAACTAAAAAAAACCCCAAACTTTTCTTCTGTATATGTACACACATACATGCAAGTTTTCATGCCTGGATTCCACACAAGACCTGTAGTTTTTAACCTTCAGAAGAAGCTGTAACACAGCATGAACTTGTCATTAAGAAATATCACCATAATCCAAGTTAATTCTCCC
>JAOBAS010000020.1:24503918-24534020 GCA_025311575.1 Elanoides forficatus
AAGCTGGGAGGGAGAAGAGCCAGGACAGCTGGCCTGAGCTAGCCGAAGGCATAGTCCATACCTCAGTATATAAAATGCGGGGGAAAAAAAGAAAAAAGAAAAAAGGTATTATGAGTACATTGTCATCTTCTCTCCAGAAATACCTACTGCAGTAAAAGCCTCATGTCGTGGATAGAATTCAGGTTTTAGGAACTTCCACAATAATCGAAAGATCTGTACCTTATTCTTCAGATTGAATTGACACACACACACAAAAAAATGTGTGAGTATTTGTATAAATCAGAAGGAAAGAAACAGCAACAAAATCGATGTGTTTTTGACGAGTTAAGGTCAAGACATCTACTGTATAAACATTTTGGTTATCTAAAGACTCACCTAACTCAAATGCATGAAGACAAAAATACCATACCTGAAAAAGATATTTCAATGTCTAGTTAAAGCTCTGAAAGACATTACTTTGTCCTATACTGTATGTATGAGACCCAGAACAGGAATCCACAGGCGTAAACATCTCTAAACAACTAACGCCCTGAGGCAGATCTTCAGCTTCTGCAACTTCAACTTCCAACTCCACTGATTGAATAAATGTATGGTAAGTTGAGCGAGTTGAATGCTTATCCCAATATCTTTTACTAGTGTATATGTAGCACTTCAAGATGTGTGCATTCTTCCTCTCTAATCTCATCAAAATATATTTCCAGAAGTGAAACTGCAGAGCATGAAAACTTAAATGGCACTGCACTAGGAAAAGTATTTTTATCCTTCAGCCATCTGTTATTAAGATTATGAAAGATGCAGACTTGGACATTCAGCTATTCTCAATATTCTTCCTTGCCACAACACAGTAATTTGATGAAACATTTACCTTTACTAGTAGTCAGTATTTTTAAAGTGTTACATTCATGACCCTAGAAATGTATTCTGCTGCTTTGGTTTTAAACCAGTTGGGACTGCTCCAAAATAAGACTTGATTTTAAGAAATAAGGCATCCCCCCAAAATATAAATGGAATAAACTGGTTTTGGAATAGTCAAAGGGAGTCCAGTATTTCTGAATTCCAATTCACACATATGCACATCTGAATGACTTTGGAAGGGAGGAGAAAAAGAGAGGCTCAAGTAATATGATTTGCAAAATGACCCATAAATAGAACTGAAAGAGAATTTGATTAAGAAAGGCAAAATGTTTTTCTGGCTATACTTGAAGCTCTTCTACTCAAACAAAATTCAAAGTTCTTTAGCAAATCTGACTCAACATAATCTAGACACATTTCATGCATTTCACATCAAACAATGTGACACAGTGAAATCATTGTTAGAGGATGAAGAGCTGTGCAGGCAATAACCAACCACAAAAACAAACATCTGGTCATCTGATAAGAAGACAGTGACACAGCATTTCTAACAAGAAAATGTTAGCATTCCTGAGGACTATACCAGCATATGTATTCGGGAACTTCAGAGACGAACAAATGTTATTTTGTATACTGCAGTACCCACTGGAAATAATTTAGATTCTCAACCCAAATTTTTCATTTTTTTCCAAAAGCACAGCTGTTTAATGGGCTACCACCGTGCAAAAGACTGGTCAGGAGTTACCACAAAAGCCAGAGAGACACAAGACTGCGTCTCCCCACCTATCTTGGTCCTAAATATTCAGTATAAGCTTGAGCAAGCAAATAAGAGCATTGTCTTTTGGAGCAAGTAGCACTTTCGAGTGCCTTCATTTCAAAGTACTCATTTTGAAATACTTTTTGTCTGATGCTATTCCACAATAACTGAAAGAACTCAATATTTACAGTCATTTTCAAAAGGCTGTCTCCTAAGCTTTTTGGAAAAAGCTACCTTTACACTTTTTTTTCATCTAGAGAACAGAAAGAGAAACATTTCTTACACTTCCATTCTTAGTTTTACTTCTAGAAGTTGAGGTAATCAGCATTTTTGAAGCGCTTCAAGACATCTGATAGTTTTTGCCATCTCTTCTATGTCAGAGGCACTACACAGCATCAAAATCACTTATTTCATTATTTAAAATAAGTATGGCCACTCAAAAAGAAAATTTGTACAAAGCCTCATAATTCACATTTAAATTCTCACTGCACTGTAACTGAAATTCCTATTTAAATTCTAACTGTACTGCTGTTCATGGCTAACTACACTACATACAGGTACACAGTTTTATAAACGTAATTATACATATATATATATGCTAATAACTAATGTAATTTGAGGACTAAAGGTAATTCATCCTGAAGTGACTGGTTACAAGCTCAAGTTGAAATGTAACACCTGTACCCATGGTATTCTGCTGTACCTGTGGGAACTACATCTACCACTTTCTGAATTACTGTAAATATATATATTGAGTTGCATTTCAGTAATAGGCACCCCCTTAACTTTTTGACCTGACCAATTACTTAATCCCAGATATCCTATATGGCAAGCAGACATTTGCAAAGCAACACATTTTCTGTAACTGTAGCAATTTATATGCAGTTAGACACGGTAAGTACTGGAAGCGAAAAAATGATTTTGAGATACCATCTTCATTCTACCTACAGCCACAAACACAATTCACTGCACATCATTTAAAGTCTACAGTCAACAAATCATTTCCACAACAGTGCTACTGTATGCTGTGAAGAATTCAAAGAAAAAGTAAAAAAGATTTCCCTAACACTTCTATGAGGTAAGTAGTATTATTATCCCCATCTTGTACATGGAATTAAGGTATAGGTATTAGATTTTTTTTTAAAAAAAAAAAAAAAAAAAAGCACACTTATCTAGATGCTATTCTAAAATACTTACTGCCTGATCTCCAGGGTACTGTTGAGTTTCCTAATCCTACATTTTGTATGAAATCAAAGCCAACACAACCAGCGATCCCATTACAAAGTCTAATACGGATCCTCCCGCTGCATGTGGGAGCTACGTGATAGAGCCATAGTCACTTCTTCTGATGCCATTCAGTAGCAACATCAAAATACTATCCTTCAGCATCTTGCATCATTCTCCAAATATCTTCAGACTTTTGCAACAAATGAGGCATGCGAGGAGAAAATAACATACCAATAAGAGCTTCTTTCACTTCGTGAACCTTACCATACCAAGACGTTGGCAGAACAAGGTCCGTCCTAAAGAGAACACAACTCTTCTAAGGAAAAAATAGCCCAGGACCACATGAAAAGTGGGTGTACCCATTCTGTAGTCAGTAAGTGTACCATAACTGTTAAATAGTTTAACTAATGTAGTACAGCCAGCCTTAATTGTAGCCCAAGTACTTCACTTTGCATAATTAATATAATTTTTGTATGCAATTTCCTGTAACTTTTCAAGCTTTCATATAGGGAAGAAAACAATATTCCTGGAGAATCATTGGCCAGTCCTCTCCTATCAAACATTAGCAAGGTGAATCATCCAAGTAGGTGACTATAAGCAAGTAGCAATTTGTAAACGTAGAAGACACATATGCTACGCAGACCTACTGCATAAGATGAATGGAAATATCCACCCAGCCAGAGAATCTCACTGGTGATATTCACTTGACAAGAAAGCAATGTGAAGATTTTACAAAGAGTACATACAAGTCCAGCTTATTTGAGGCATCCTGACAGTTACAGACCTTTTTGCTTTCCATCTCATTAATTTCAAATCCTTCTTATCTGCTGTCGTCATTGCCTGCATCTTTTCAAGCTACTTGAAGACACTCTTTTTTAACAATACTTCCTTTTCAACGCCTACCGAGCTTTTATGCCTGCTCCTCCCTAGCTATAACTTCTTTCTCCGCATCGCTTCTGTCCTGTTGCTGCCCCTTTCTCCTTTTACAGGTCCTCCTCTCCTGATAACTCACCCCTTGTTCTCCTTCCTTATACTTCACTTCTTTTCTACCTACTGCTCACCTCATTTCGGCGTCCTTCACTGCTTCCTTCCCCAGTGCCTGGATTCTACCAGAGAAGCTGAGAGAGCCGAGGAAGAACAGCCTCTGGTTTGGGTGCTGACCAGACCCTGGGGCTGCGAGGAGACAGAACACACCCTGCACACAGAGCCCATGTGTTTGCTGAGCATGTCTAAACCAAGTGTCTACAATAACAAACATGAGGGGTTTTGTTTTGGTTGGGGGAGGTGGGGGGGATGTTGTTTGCTTTAGTTTGTTTTTTTTTTTTCTTTAAATTAGCAGAATGCTCAACCATGATACAGGAACAAGCTTCTTAAACCTCCCTGCTAAGTTTTAAGCCTTGGCTCCTAACACTTTTATAAACCATTTTTAGTGGAGTCAGTTTTTCTTTTAAACATAAACTTTTTTTTTGTTTTTAAAGATCTCAGGCACAGCTGAATCAAAAAAGTGAACATGATTCCTGCTTCTAAAGGATTTTTAGCTCACTAGAAGCAAAGAAATTTTCCAAAGGGATTTAGTATTCATTATCATAGGCTTCCAATTGCCATCAGAATTCACACATGTGTAGGGAACGTTTTTCAAAAGGTTGATCCTTTGATCCTTCTTCTTATTGTCTTTCCCTTTCTCCTTTAATACTTTTTCTTCTGATCCTACAGTAGTCTTTTTTTTTTCCCCACAGTGCTTTGACATTTACTCTGTTCAATTTATCCCAAACGTATCCTTGCTTCTGCGTCAGAGTTATGCTATGACACACTTAAATCAAGGAGTTGTGTTTTCCCACACCCCATTTCAGCACTATCACTTATGGAAGTCTGAAAACAATTAAGGTTTCAAACACAGTAGATCTATGAATAGTAAAGAATTACTCTAGAATGAATATGCAGATCATCTAAACACTAATCATTTACTGGAATTCATTAATTTAAGATGCTAATCCAATGGTAATAACACAGTGTCCAGGATGCTTCTATAGTCCTCAAAACAAGACATCTTCAACAATGTTATGAGTTGTTTAGTAAAATGTTGTGAAAGATAGGACGAAGTCTTATTCTGATGCAACTACATGTAAAATTTAACATGCTATTACAAGCTGTAAATGTGTCACTGTGAAAGAATGGTCAAAATAGTTCCATCTTGTCATATCAAGTTAGATAAAACTGGAGTATTCATTAAAAAAAAAAAATCATTTGCCCCTATGCATAAAATCTTTTTAAGGAATCAACATTTTAGTGTTTTTTTTAAAAACAACTTAAAACCAACAACATTAGAATAGAGATCAGAGGTGTTTGTGTTTGAGTCTCTCGTTTCCACAAAAATACTAAATGCTTTTGTTTAGGGAATCTGTCCATTAAACCCTAATCAATATGTTGCATCAGAAGAAGTCCATGTCACATATTGTGTGTACATATGCACAGTTACAGAATATACAAGCACAAAACATTAATACAACAGTATCATCCAACAGCTCCCAAAACAAACGACACACATTAGCATGCTGGCACACTTGGTGGCAAACCCTTTTCTTGCTGGGTAGACTCTTTATCATAGAAGAGATGCAGAATATTCATTGGTTCCAAATCCTATAATCATCCAACAACACTACGTTACCGACAAAGAGTTCTTAACTTATGCTTTAAGTTCACTTAACTAAAGCAATCATAGAAAATCTTACCATTCTTACTATTTGGCCAAGAAGAGTTTTCTTCAAGTATTACACTCTTCAGGCTTGAGCACTATAATTACAAATATCTCCATCTAGCATGCTTCCTTAAATTGATTTACCATAGCTGTGTGGATCTGCTGCCCTAAAACCTACAGAGAGGAACTTACAAAATATACATATCATGGGAGCAGAGGAGTTACAGACAATATTACTTTTCTCAGACTGCAAAGAGTTAGTGCATCATATTCCAAGTCCTAGATACGGGGCAAATTTTGACCTCTGATACATCTAAGAACCCCATTCAAAGACAGAATATCTCCAGATTTGCCCAGACGATGAAAGTTTGGACTTTGGATCATAATTTTTGGTATCAATAAAGCCAATTCCTTCTTCCTTAAACACACTAACTATAAAAATAACAATTATAAAAGCACACTAAATTGGTCAATGAGTGCAGGAAGCATGCAGAGTCTCCCTCTATTTTGCAGCATTCAAGATTATCCCTACATACCGTGTTGCTATATTTGTTAGAGATGCTAACGTCTTTCTTGCAGCTCATACAACAGGTACACTATCCACCTTTTCTTTGCAAAGGCATTAACTCTGAGACTTTCCTGCCATGTCTCCGCATTAAGATAAGTTCAAAGGGCAAAATACATACAGATCACCACCAGTCAACTCTGGCTGTATTATAAATCTTTACAGAAAATTACATTTCCAATTTGTATTTTAAACTATGGTAAAGCATCATAACACTCGGCAAGACAAAATACATCATATTATACACTACAAGTGCATTGTTTTCAAACTTTTGAGCTCTGTACTGATCGCTTGCAAGGATCTATAAAGTAACTCTACTGATTAGAAGGCATAATCATATCTACCAGCATAACAAACACCACTTTTTTTTTTTCCCTTTCTGTTTATTTTCAGGAAAGACTTTGATTCTGTCTCCTTGTTTAACTCAGCTGAATAGCCCAAATCCAACAAAGCATTTGAACCCACGGTTAACTTTAAATAATTAAATAAATTACTAAATCGGTCCACAAGTGATGGACAAGGACACAAAGCGACACAAGTAGGTCTACTCACCTGCTTGTCTGGTTCAACCCTAGAATGTTAACACTTCGCAGAACCAAGACTCTAGGAACACTCAAGATTCCCATTACCATCACTCGCCTGCAAGCTCCTCAGGCACGGACTGCACCTATCTGCTACAGTGCCTGTTTGACACAGTTCCATTTCAGTGAGGAATACCTTCACGTGACTTCAATCTGCATGCTGAAAAAGTGGGAGTGTTGGATGCATTTGCGTGCAGTTAAACTTGCATGACTTCAAAGACTTCAGAACTCATCAGGATGAGAATATATTTTTAAGTAATGAGAAATAATAGCATTTAATAATTTCTTAGCTAGTATATATCTAATTTTGCTGATCTCTGAATAGACTTGGGACTTTTTAAAAAAAAAAAAATCAGTAATGACATAAATCCATCATTCAAATGTTTCAGTGCAATAAGTCTTCAAAATTACTCTTATAATGTTAGCATATAAATTTGGCAGAAAAAGGCCTCAGGAACGTTTTATATGAGGAAAATATCACTATGTGCAATTAATTAAATAATACAGTATGAGGCAGGCAGAAGAGATTAAAAAAGGAGGATAAAAATCAAGTCAATTAAGAACATTAACACAGTAAGGTTCCTCAATATAGACCGAAAACAGTTGGTTTATCACTAGCCATGTAGACATCAGTACAGCTTACTAGCCAGGGGGGGAAACCAGAAGAAAACACAAAAACCTCTGTAACCATAATTTCACCACAATTATCTGTTATCAAAAATACAGCAGAATTCCATGAGGCAGCGCAAACACGTAGATGTCAGTCACACATGTTTCTCACCACTTCGAGTAGAGCCTTGGATATTACTTACCTTTGCTGAATTTTTTATTTCCCGTGCACTGGAGAAGTTATTTGTGGGAGAGAGAGGAACATAAAAGCTTTAGATTGGTAAATTTTTATGATTCATCATTATTTCTAATGCATTAGGAAAAACCTCAGCTGAAAATCAAAACTTTTAAGAGTTCTAGCTCAAACCGAGGGAGTACAGTAGCTTCTATTTTTATCTTTTTTAGAAATAGCATGGTCACTATCCCCTTCTCAAGTTCAGAAAAATAGGTCAAAATATTATCAATTCCTAATCCTACTTCCAGAACCGTAAGTCTTTTCAACAAGCATATTCTATAAACATTAATACTCAGAGAAGGAAAACAACAGAATCTAGTTTTCGATCAGTGAAGAAAATCAGTCACTAATCAAACAAATCTAATACAGCACAGGTTTGCACACTGTGTATTTGGGCATATTTCACTTCAGTTTTCCGAGAGAAGAAGTCATCTTGAACATCAACTTTCCAAGTGCATTTGCACTCAGTGTTATCCTGTGGCAGGCGAAGCACTGTGTATGTGTAAAAATTAACTTATCCAGGGAATGTTGCCATTTCAGCTGTGCCAATTCCCTCTCTAAACAAGATCTGGTTTCTAAACAATGCAAGAGAAAATTCCTTATAAACATGCTCTCAATTATCCAATTAACCTATTATTGGAACAATGGTAAACCACTGGGCTTACCATAGCAGTACAAAGTCTAAATTCATTTAAGTGTTGGACTAACCACAGGTTCTTCTGTTTATCTCAGACATCGGAGGTCTTTGCCTCCTTCCTTCTTGCGTTTGCAAGTTTCTTTGTCCTAAGCAATTCACCTTCTACGTGATTTACCGCATCCAATAAAAATTTCATCTTGAGGATTTAATTAATAAAACAGAAACAATACATATATCCTCCTTACTATTTGTCACCTTTGTGATACTAATTTCTTCTCTGCCACGCATTTTCTCCTGGAGATATAAACCAATTTAATTTAATTAGAAAAAAACAACAAACCTCACAGGATAAAAGAACAGACAAATGAAAAAAAAAAATCACTTCAGAAATACTTGTGCTAGAAGAGCAAGACTGTAAAAGGGGAATAGATCAGTTGCAACACAGATAAGAACTTCAGCTTGGCAGTCAAGGTCTTTTGAGCAACAGAACAAAGAAGCCTCTTGATTCAGTACAGTGTGTTCATTTGTCTTCCAGAGAAACTGAGCTGTCTGTCATCATAACTGCTTTACACTTTTATCTGGGTTCAGATAACAAACATTTGATTCTCTTCATTTCATGATATTTGGCTGAAAAACTCTTGAGGTAAGATTCATAAGTTTTCCTTTGAAGAGAAAAAAAGAGTTAAAATAATGAAGAATATGTAGTATCAGAACAGTGATTTCCTAAGTAGTCCAATTCTTTTGATGGAACACCCTGAAGCACTAGTGTTGGATAATTTTTGTCCAGAGCTGCACAAGGGAATCAGCTGGAAAAAAGGTCGGTATAGGACACAGAGAAAAATTTTCTGTTTTCTTGCCTGCTGCACAACCCGTTGCATTTGTATGAATAGCTAAATGTCTGCAGACAAAACTGAATATGCACTTGTATTCTACTCTCCCAAAACAGAAAAGCACTACCTTATACATCGAACTACGGAAAAGCATTCCATGATTGAAAAAAAGCATGTATAAGGTGAAAAATCATCTGTGTGCAAGAAATCATAGCAAGATTTTTGTCTCCTTTGAGCTCCTCTTAAAAATGGCTTAAATTAATTTTAAACAATGTGTACTTTAATTGTTCATGCTTCAGGTAAGGGGCAGAGTTAACACAGTCAGACACAGGTCAAATTTGCAGTCAGGACCTATTAAGAGAGCAATTCTGTCTTTCAAGGCAAAACACAAGAGAAAAGTTATTTAAAATTACCAACTACTATATAAATAAATACATACCCAAACCTTCTGACTCAAACAGGCAGGTATCATCCACCCCTACATCTCTGCACCAGGATAGGAAATTTGCTGTGTTGTCCCGTGCAAAAAAAGACCCTGAAGGAGCATTGGCTTTGCATGGAATCTTCCGTACTGGTAAGGTCTGTAAAACAGAAGTTCTCTATTGAGATAAGTGAAACATGCTGGCATAATACTTAAGTATTATGAAATCAATATGCAGGTTTTGCATAGATGGGTGACTGCCACCAAAATATTTCCTTGTCCATTAAAGAATTCCAAGCAAAAAAGAATGAGAAAGGAATTTAGCAGCATGAAGTTGGCACTCAGTCTTTTCAAAAGCATCGTGATAGGCTACACAATGGGAAGTTCAGAGCTGAATCAATATTACCAAGTTCTTAGAAATATTAGCAACTAGAGTTTGGGGATTTAACGCTAGTTCCAGTTCACTGAATTGAAAAAAAAAAAAAAAAAAAAAGAAAAGAGTAAAAATTGTGAAGACAGACTTTAAACTTGGAACTGAACTTTTTCCAGATTAACAGTGAATTAGTTTCATATCTACATTAGGAGGGAATCATAGTGTAAAGCAATGCATCTTGAGACCTAAAGACCATAAACACTTGAGAAATGCTGCTGTCTCCCACTTAACACATGGAAACCTCCTATCCACAACACAGAAGTGTAATCCGGTAGCTACAAGATCAAGGTCTAACAGAGCCAGGCTCTCATTATACTGGAGTAGTTCCATTTACATGATTTTGGTATCAGAGGAGATGCTGCTGATACAATATATCAATATCTGAACCGAACAGAGTAATTACCGCAGCAAGCTTTTTGCTTGTATTGGTACATTTACTGAGACACATACAAAGAATACTTCAGCATTTAGTTCTCATTTAAGGTTTCCTTTCCTCAAATGAAAAATAGCCGTCATCCATGGCAAAATGAAGAAAGAATGAAATATTGTTGCTATGTACCTTTAGAAATCTAAACCATGGAGGAATTCAGACCCCATGTCGATCTGAATGTACTGCTTTTCTAATGCTGATTTATGAAATATTTGCTTCTGTTCTGGAGCCTGTAGTTAATGGCAAGGGAGCTAAGAGGTAGAAAACTGAAAGTGATGTGTCTACTAGTTCCTAGATCTATGTCCAAAATTCTGGTTTTAACGGTCCAAAATAATTCTTGGAAATGTGGGGATGGAAAAAAAAAGACACAGGAGTAGGCTTCCCCTTACAACAGCTGCTGGTAGTATACTGCCAGTATTTAAAGACAGCTTCGAAACAGTTTCTACATCATAGAATGGTTTGGGTTGGAAACGACCTTAAAAATCATCCGGTTCCAACCCCCCTGCCATGGGCAGGGACACCTTCCACCAGACCAGGTTGCTCCAAGCCCCATCCAACCTGGCCTTGAACACTGCCAGGGATGGGGCATCCACAATCTCTGTGGGAAACCTGTTCCAGGGCCTCACCACCCTCACATTAGACATATAATAGCAGCAATGTAATTGCAGAATACATCTACATGCACAGAACTACTCACATCTATATACCTGATAAACCAAATAAACTGCTAATAGAATGGCTACGGGGATAAACACCGTTCTACTTATTTCATCAATATGTCAATGGGAGATTATAAACTGTACTAGACATACACACATGCCTTATAAATGTTTAGGCCCCTTCTTCAGATCACCATCTAGCTCTCATTCCTCCGTGATTCTTATTCCAATTGCACTATTTCACATTCCCTTGTTTTCCAAAAATTACGCTTATGTTTCAAAATATTTACAAGGAGATATTAAGTACTTTTCTATATCGTATTAGCAGAAAACACTGACCAGTTTTACATGATATTTTAAAGAAAAATCCAAGTAAACCTTGTGTCACAGATACCACATCACCTCCTGGACCATCCTGAACAAGGACAGGAAGGAGGAAGAAAGTAGGACAGCTATTCACTAAATTCAGAACAAATAAAAACCAGTGAAACCTGAATTCTTCCAAGGGGCTCTAGATATGGAGCAACCTTACAGATCAGAGCACAAGGAAGTTGTTAACCATTATTTTAAATCCCTTTCCGTTCTTTGGCCTAGGGGAGAGGGAAGCAGGTTGTGCTCTGTTCCTCACAGACCAGGGCTGCCTTTTTTTTTTTTTTTTTTTTTTTAATAAAAAGAAAGACAAGAAAGAAAGAAAAAAGCTGTTAGCCCTAGACACATTTCTAGACTAGCACCCTTTTCACATCACACTAATTTCTTCAAAGAAACAATGAGTATCTGTACCCTGAGGCAAATACTCATTATACTCTACACACTGCTTCACACATTGAATTTCCCCTTGCGACTTACAATCTTAAAAAAGAAGTAATGCAGCATTTGTTCATCTCTGCCCCCCCCCCCCTCCTTTCTCAGGAGATTTTTACTGGGTAAGTCTAATAGTCTTAAAAGAGCACCCACTTCTGTTAAAAGGAGTCACACAAAATTCTCTGGCAGCCTGCTGGAGGAAGGTCAACTAGTCCGGTCTGCGTTTGGAGGAAAGCTGTCAAAACAAACCTTTTGTTTCATGATTTCCTACTAAAATCTTACACAAAACATTGCAAAAACCTTAAAGAGGTTTCTTCTTCAAAATAATTTCCACAGCAAAGGTCTAACCTGACCTTACTTCCTCCAGGGCAGAAGAGGAACAAGCAGCATAGGCAGGGATGTTCGACTGGCTAACAGCAGCATGAAGCGAGATGGGAAACAGGCAGGGAGCAGCAAGAGTTGGGCTGCTCCATGAGGGAAGACAAGCCAGGAGCCAAGGGTGACCCCGCACGGGCAGCGGCAGCTCTCACTGGCAACGGTGCGGTCCCGCAGCAGCCAAGCAAGGCAGTGCTGGTGACGTAATGGCCGTAGCCATCTGTCCCGTGACAAGACGAGGTGACAAGTCAAGTCTAGCGTCTGTCCAGGAAGACAAGTGAGAAACAGCGAAGACAAGGCTGTACGAGAGGCTACAGCAGCAGCTGAGGCTCCAGCCATGAAGCAAGGCTGGAGATGGTCTGTCCACAGCGTGGCTCAGGCAAGGCGCGGGCCTGAGGTCAAAGGGACCTCCTGGGCCACGGGCAGAGAGCGCAGGTTGGGGTCCCAGGTGAGGCTGGTCATGACTATGACGGTATTTTGGTTCCCTCAGGTCCTGACAGCAACTGTTCTGGGGTTTTTTAGTGTGTCAGTGGAAACAGTCCCTTCGGGAATACATAGCTAGTTTATAAATCAACTCTATCTTGTCAGTAGATACAGAGAGGTGCCATTTCATAACACTGTATCTTAATCTAATCACCTAAAACATCCACTGTACATACAACATGCTGGATCATATTCTCACAGAACCAAATTACCAGTAGCTACAAATTGGTATAACACCAGTAAAATCAAACAGAATGAAATTCTTTTCCCATACTACCTCTGCTTGGACTAGAGCATCTGAAGCGATACATGGATGTTGAACCAAGTGAGTTAACAGGTCAACGTATGGAGACCAGAAAATTTTATCTGACAAAACTAAACTACACTCTTTGGAATTTTTGAATGATTACATCCAATTTAGAGCACAAATCATGGATGACCTTATAATGGCTTAGCAGCACTGTGACAGAAACAAGATGACAAGAAGCCTGCTCCAGTATTCCTGGCACTCACAGACTTGTGCGTAAGCTACTTCAGAGAGCATGGAAAGGAGATAAAGCTACAGATACTTTTCGCCTGAAAGCACACCTGCAGTGTCAGCTCCTGTCACCTCCCAGCTCACTCTTCAGTTCTCATATCTGATTTTCCACAGAGCCTATATGTTACTTTGCTCTCAGGCTCTCCTTTGCAGGAAACTAGCGAGTCTTCTCCAAGACAAAAAGTGTTTATAAGCCCACAAACAGCTCAGAAGGGCATTGCAGGTGAAATCATACCAGGTTTGTTTCCTTCCACTCAGTTCTCCAATTCCAGCCCAGAGGATTCTGTGCCCTTCAACTACTTTGTCCTGCCGCTTCCCCTGATAACCAGCCTATACTCTTTCATGTCGTGCTATAGGTATTAAACACTGCTCTGGAAGTCTGTGATAAAACCCTCATATTATTTCAGGAAATTTGAACTAGGAAGAAACCACAAAAAAAAAAAAAAAAAAAAAAGAAATATTGTGCTATATGGCTGGTGGCTGCCATCTGGCAATCAGAAGAGACTTGGACCCAAGTGTGGGCACAACCAATCTGCTCCACTTGGCCCTGAGCCCCCAGGGCACGAGCAACTCTGCGGCACTGGGCCCGGAGACCAGGAGCTGCTCCTCGGCATGGATGCCCTCGGCGGTGCAAAAGCAGCTAGAAGCGAGGAGATAGCCAGAAGACCTGCACTGCCTTTCTTTTAAGGTGCTATTGGGAAGGCATTGCAATGCCTGGCAGGAATGCAGGGAACTCTAGTTTTCCCCTGGGTCACTGCTGCTCCCCAGTACTAACACCACATGAATAAATCTGGTTCTAAATATTTTATGTCTTCTGATTTAGGTAGATCGTAATGACTGAATATAGAAATGGTTTCAAGAAAAGCAATCCAGAACAGATGGTTTATGTGTCAGAAATCTATGCAGTTCAGAGTCAGCAAATAAACCATCTAAAACTCCATGTACATAACGCAATATCCGTAAATTACGCTTCTATACCTTGACAGCTAAGACAGACCTTTAAATACATCAGTCAACCTAGCTTCACTGTGAAGCTTAGACATTCATGGAGCTCGCAATATTTCTTTTCTAATTATAAAGATTACAGCATCTTTTAGAAGTACATTTTGGTAGTAAAAGCTACCAACAGCAAATAGTAAGAGCCTAGGTACAGAACTATCCCACTTAACTCATCAAACTTGTGATATTATCCAGTTTCATAGTGAGAGAAAAGGTATCTGATTAATGGGTGCCCTAAACAACTCAGAAGTGACAAACACCCAAATGTAAAAACAAGGAATGTCCTGGACTACAGAAGGAAAAAACCCTACATTATTGAAGGAAAAAAAGCAAAAAAGCTTTAAGTCATTTTATGGAACAAATACTACACAGATAAATATCCCTGGCATCACATGATCTCACTAAAATGTAGCATTCTATATTTCATCCCCTTTCCCACAATATTAGGGTCTTGCTGAAGAGAAGAGCAAAAAAACCCCTCCTCTCCATACAACAGCAGCACGATCAGGTTTATCACAGAAGTCATAGGGAAATACTCTTACTTGCTTATCACCTAATAAATTTCCCTACCACCTTTTAAATAGAAGTCTACTTTTTAAATATTTCCAAAACTGTCACTGTAACGTTCAACCTAAAACGCATGAAAGCTCTTATTTAAGAAAGGTTTCATGCACAAGTATTTTTTACTGATTTGTATAAATGGCCTGACTATCTCAAAAGTGCTTTCTAACAGATCATTCTGAAGTAATTAGGTTTCCATATGGCAAAAGTGACTTTTGTTGACATAGTATAGTATAACCGCAGTTGCTTTGAAACAGCAGTGGCCGCAATTACTCCTATCAAATATCATGAAAACAATTCCCCAGTTACACTCCTTTTACAATCTTGTCTTGTTGATGTGCATGCATGTGGTTTAATGCAGGATGTGAAAGTGTGAGTGAAACAGATGATGCAATCCTGGAAAAACGTTGTCAGGTTCACTTCTAAACCCAAAAGGGACTGTCTTACACTGATGCTCTGAAATCACATGGAAAAATGTATTTCTTGTACTGTTTTTTCCCAAATGAGGGTCCACAAATACATGTTCAAAACACCATTTTTTTTTAATAGTAGGCTTAAGCCATATTTTGAAGATTCCCAATCGTACTTCCCTCTTTGAATAGGTGATTTCACAACTTTTTGAACTGTCACTTGCACGTGAATAAAAGGAAAAAGATTAGCAATTTTGTTTGTTATGGAAGAGGATTACAGTTAGCTAGGCACTCATAGGAAAAATTTGCTTTTATCGCCTGATATCTACATTAACCAAAATAAGAGGAAAAATTACACTCTGAAGGCTTCAGTATCTGACTGCAGCAGTGTTTCTTATGTGGTTCTTTAGTGTTACACAGGCATAAATTCACACTGAAATGCAAGTTTATCAGCTAGGCAGAACACATATCTGTTCCAAAACTTTTTACAATTTTGCCTTTAACTTTGCTACCAGCCACAGAACTACTCTTTTCCTTCTTAAATTCTTCCCTCATTTTGTTCCGGTATTCTTAGAAAAGCCTTCCTCCCCCTTATACAATCTGGATTAGTTCATTAGGATAGGGAATACAAAAGAGAAGTTCTGCCAC
Source organism: Elanoides forficatus (assembly GCA_025311575.1). Classification (NCBI taxonomy): domain Eukaryota; kingdom Metazoa; phylum Chordata; class Aves; order Accipitriformes; family Accipitridae; genus Elanoides; species Elanoides forficatus. Next base: position 24,519,665 of record JAOBAS010000020.1, read on the forward strand.
AATTTTCTCTGTAAATATGATTGCACTCCTTGTCTTTTATCAGTTTGTTAAACATACATGAACTGAAGCTCAGGGCTACAAGAACTTTTACTGAGCTGTTACAACTCACCTCACCACAGAGTGACAATACCCCTAGCCAACCATCATTTATTCAGTTGCTATTCTTAATTCTTCAGGAACTCAAACCTAAAATATTTCAGATTCCATTTATAAATCACAGAAGTGGTGTCCCAGACACTCATTTCAGCAAAGGAATATTAAGTTTACCTTAGACTGCTTTGCAGTGCCAAAATTCAGGTTTAGTGAATAGCTATAATGTAGAGACAAGTATGAACTAGACATTAAATAAATGAAACTGTAATACATACAAGGTAAAATAACTACTCCTTGGCAAGGCGGGCCCAGTTTTGTTTTCCCCCTACCCCATTTACTGTGGGAGAGAACACTTTCCAAATATAACAACTGGACCAACAATCAAAAGAATGTGCTAAATGCATATGCAAAATGGATAGAAGGAACTCTGGCTATGGAAATACATACGTAGAATTTAAAATGAAGCTTCTCCCACTGCAAAAAATAAAACCTAAGAAAAAAATATATAATCCCTCCAGCCCTCCCAAAGCCCCAATAAAAGTTAAAATCCAGGAAAATTTAAAAAACAAAAAATCAACATGCAAATTTTGAAGGTTTAAGACACATGAACAAAAACTGCCAAACTTTTCAAACAGACACAGAACCAGGAACAGCTTCCAGATTAATGAAAAATGACATTGCACTTACAACAAAGAAGACATCCCTAAGCAATTCACTTAACAACTGGCACAATATTGTCCTTCAGTGAAATACAATCTTTGCACTGTCATATTAAGTACTGTAGAGAGATGTCATTTTAATGGAATAGCAGGTTGGATTTCAGGTTTAAAGATCATGTGTTGACCAGATTTTTACCCTATGTAATTCAGTGAAGAGATCATCAAAAGCCAAAAATCACTCATTATCAACTTCCTAGATTCTAAGAAAGCATTTGTGACCACTTTGGAATCCCCAACAGATTTGTGATATGCCAATAAAAACAATTAACATTATCAAGGCTTTACATCAACATACAGACTACAATGTTAAAATAAATACAGAGCTAAGGGAATGGTTTAGCCATGCTATTAGTATCAAAGTAGAATACATTCTCCAACTTCTTCCATGGAGCATTAGTTTTAACTTCTTAAGAGTAAGCATAGGTGGAGAATAAGCTTAATTTAAAAACAACATAGTTGTAAAAGTTAAGATGTTGTTCATGGCTTTGTTCTTCTAAGTGTTCTGACATAGCTTATGGGTCACACAGCAAAAGACTAAAATATTGGTTATCATTTCAAAAAAGATGGCGTTAATAAATAGTTATGAAAAACTATTTTAACAGAAACACTGCAACTCTTACTTCTAGCAGTGTATTAGAAAGCCAAGGAATACAAGAAATTATTCAACTCACCTACAATGCACCAGACAACTGGGATACCCAGAAGTAAATAATGTCAAAAATTGGCAAAGTGGAAGCTTCATTCATCAGCTTCAGCGCATTTGATTATTTGACTAATAACTAATTTAAATGTAGTCAAGGGATACGTCCATTTCAATGAATGGTGGCAAAATCACAACATCTGCCATAATCAGAAGGTCACCTGTGAGAGGCTGGCTGTGGGGCAGCTGGATAACAGAGAGGCCAACGACCAGGAACCTTCCATTGGAGAGCGAGTGAGGCACAACTAATGGAAGCTGATAACAAAGCGCCCATTTAAACAGATGTCAGACCTTGTTCCTGCCCACTTAATTTGTGTAACTGAGGATGGGATTAAGTCACTATACTCCAAAGTCTGGAGTAGGTCTATAAATTGACTTTCAAAACTTCCAGACATAAACTCTAACATATCTATGCCCACTGACAACTTCACTTTTATTAATAGTCTTCGAAAGATCTTGTAGAAGTAATTTACAAACTCCAGGCATGTATGCACCACAAATTAAAATCCATTACTTCTACTTATCTACAATCTGAAAACCCTAGCAAGCCAAACACAAAAATCAAAGGTGGCTTGGGTTTTTTTTCTAATGCTATAATAGCATTAGAGAGAGACTACCATTAAACAGCATTAAAGAGAGAGAGAGACTGCAATCAAAATAAAAAAAAAAATTAAAGTAGATCATTAAAATTTTATAAACAGATAAATTAAGACAGAGACACTAAGGTAAGTCATGGCAAAGACCTCCTTGCAGTGTTCCTGAAAACAAATGCAAGGGGCAAGCCTGGGATTCGGTAGTTCATTCCCATTCAATAAATGCTCTGTACTTTGTCCTTAGACGTCTGGTTTTCAGAATTTACTTTTAGATGGGGATTTTTTAAACTGGCATTTCGTAATAGGCTTCTTAGATAATATCCGATTGGAACAGAATGGGGCAATTCTCATAGTTGCTCTTTCCGAGGACAATTACACCTTATCTTTGACACATGATCATGAGCTTTTCCCCCCATCACAACCACAGAAGCCAGAGCTCAATTAACACAGAGTTAGTTGAAAAAGCTGAAGAATCCTTGTTTCTGAATTTCCCTCATATATATTGTAATTTAATGAGAAAAAAACAGGAGGATTGCATCTGATTAGGTTTTTTGTGGCTATTTCATTGTCACACAGCATAACATGTGAATGAACACGGCAACTACACGCATAAGTAGCAATTTTTCCATGAGATATAAACTGGTCAAATCTGAGTGGATCTTCATAGGTCATGTTTCAAGAAGCATCTTATCAACCCACAACAATGTATTATCAAACATAATATTCTTGAAGGGGATATGATTCTCTCAAAATAAAGTTAAATATGAAAAATATTAAATTTTGGCAAAACCAACTCATTTTAGTCTCAGAAATTTCAAAATCACTTTTTCCCCTTAATCATTCCGGAAGAACCCAAGCTAAGGACAACACTTAGAAAAATTCAGTCTGAATGCTGAAGTCCATCAAAACACATTATAGGTTCTAAAATTTCATATCGAAAGATGTTTCCATACTTTCATTTACAGTGTGGTGTAATATAGTTCAAATAACCAACAGACTTCTTTGATCTATGGAATTATAGTGGATGACCTTTCACTGGCAGTCTGAATAACAAACGTCAGAAGCCATTCAAATTCCTTGATGTAATAATTATAACGCTGGGTATACTGCTGTATTACAGTCACGCCTCTTCTTCCTTTTCCTCCTGTTTTTCTCTCAATGATCAATCTCACACTTTGTGACCTTTCAAACTGCAAGGCGGGGTAGGGGGTTCCCAACCCTTTCTGTAAGATTAGTTCCAAATGGTGCTTTAACGAACACGAGCCAAGTGTCAAGGAAGACTGTGATAGAGATCTACGCAGTCTAAAGGAAGACAGAATTTTTTCAGATGCTTTATCTGTTCGCTTTTTCGATTTCCAGATGTCTAACAAAGACACAATTTTTATGCAGATGCTTAAAACATTCAGAAAGAATTTCACATGTAGATCACTGCAGGTTAATCTGATTCTCCAAAGCCCTGTACATTCATTTTTAAGATAAAAATGCATCTTTACCTTTATGATAAAGAATCTGATTTTCTGTTAGTTTTCCAATTAGAAACCACAAGGAAACTGCTAGAGCCCTGGGAATTCTAAACTGGTGTAGAATTTTAAAATGTCCGTGATTTGAAAAACACGTTGGAATGTTAATCTATACAGCCAAATTTCCAAACCAGCCTTAAATCAGCCTCTAAATTCGCAAACAAAGCTTTACTGTATACTTGAAGCATTTGGGGTCAATTTACATATACAAGTCCAAATGGGAATATGTTTTTATTTAAATAAACAAATTAGACATAATTATGATATCTATACATTGGTGTCTATGCCTCAAAGTGACTTCTGTTTTCTCCTTCTGCGTTGCAGTCATCAACTTATGGCTGTATATTGACTATTCCCACTGTTTCAGAAATTTTGGCTCATTATTGTAAGTTCAAGACGCCCTATTTGTAAATGGACCAAATTCTGTAGTTCTTGATTTTTCATCATTCCCTAAAAACTACTAAGTTTGACCTAAGAATTGCACAATGAAGCTGAAGATAGTTGGTTTAAACTATATTTTTTCAAGCTTTTAAAAATACACGCTAATTTCCATTCAAGTCCCTAATCTTACATTTCTGTTCCAGACTATTCCTAATAGTCTACATAGAAAGCGCCATAGAAAGATCTGTTACAAAGATTTTTAGTTTTCTTTAAAGACTTAACAAAATAAATAATAGGAATGTTACAATGCATTTCACATAAGAGGCAAAATCCAGCAAATGTAAAAATGGCTGTTTATATATTTCTCTCAGAAAATATGCCATCCCTATTCACAATACCTGGACCAAAGTAATGGTAAAAGTATTATGAAAACTTCCAGTTTTAATACAAATTTTATGAAGTGAATGAAATTTTATGAATACTTAGACGTACTAGTGTGCCATACTAACACAATGTTTATTAAATATCTCTAGAAAAAACTTGACACGTCTTCTAGTTAAATGATATCATTACAAATTGAAGTTTGGTTCTCCTCTTGACTGATTTGCAGTCTGAATCATTATGATACTTCCCAAAGCAGAAGCTAACATGCAGCTAACTGCTTAAATCTGCACTGCTTTTTCCATGACAATTGCCTTGAGATGCCAATTCTCATTATTTCTGCAATGTCAAGTAGGAGCGGAGGAAGGTGTATGCAGGAGAACCCCTACCACAGGATCACTAACAAGAGCAAGGCCAGTCCACGCAGAGATTAATCATGCTCCAGCCAAACACGGGAATGAACCATGCTTTCCCAAGGACAAGAAGCATCAGTGGGAAAAAAGATCTGGAAAGACATGATGCCTCGGTGCTCCTTCCAAGATTGTGTAGCTCTGCCCCCAACACAATGCATGGCTTAAAGTGCACCTAAAAGCTTATAAGACCTTCTTCAATGTATTCACCTGGAAGGTGCCAAGCAGACAACCACGTAATATCCTACATTTATTCAGACATCTCCTTTTATGGTCTGGTGGGAAACAGAACTCTATCCTACCATGCAACCCTCCTGCAAGCAGAAAAGCTAGAGTTGTACGAGTTATTTGCTGAGGCACATTGGGTTTGTCCGCATGACCTGTTGCAGGCAAATCTTACAGTATCTGCAAGAAACCTGGTAGCAATCCAGTTGAACATAAGCTCAGCAAGCTATTGACATGTCTGAGAAAGGTACAAGGATTTCTCTAACAAACAGCTTTACAGTCTTGTGGAAATGATTCCTTCCAGATGGATTAGCACTTGTGAGTCATTTCGCAAGATTATTCTTTTCCTCTCATATCCACATCAGTCTGCCACTATAAAGGTTATTACACAAAAAGACAATGCTGTACTTTTTTTTTTCCCCCCTCCCTAGCAACTGAGGGCCCTATCTATATTGTATATGATTAGAAATTGGCTCCACAAGCTTTTACTGCAAAACAAAAGTCTCCAGAAAGTACAAGTGTGCAGACAAGCAAATTGCTGCCCCGGACCACAAAGAATCTGTTCATAGCCTAACCACATTCATGCATTTCTCAAGTGGAGAGTCAGATTTATAACTTACAGGGACCACCTGAACATGGCTCTGCTATAGCTGAGGATTCTTTACACTGGACAGACAAGCTCAAGGCACCAAGCTTACAGAATACTGTATTTGCTGGCAATTCATCCCATCTACAGGACACAGGTAACCTTGAGAAACTGAAGCCTACAGTAAAAATAAAAGCACCATGTTGATTAGATCAGACTTTCAGCTTGGCCATCCAGGGTCTAAAAAGAGCAAGATCCATGTACTTCAAAGGAAGATATTTCAAAGCAGATAAAAAATAGAAGAGACTGTCCAAAGAGAAAATTTATTCTTAGCTTTTTCCATTTGAACTTGAATTACACCTTCAGGCATGAAAATGTATACCCTTGCCCAACTTAAAAACATTGAAGCAATTCTTTCTATTGTACCTATGGGTGCTCTCATAGCAATCACACATACCTGATTCTGTTTAGGAATCTGTTAATCTTATTCTTAATTGAGAATAATTTGATGCAGTACGTTCAAGAAGTATCATTATGTTTCAGAAAGACCAAATGAAAGGAAATTATAAAAATTACTGATTTTCATCGCATCGCACCTCAATCATTTGTCGAGAAAAAGATTTCCTTAGGAAACCTTTTCTACTTGACGGAATATTTCCTTACGGAACCTTAGGGACCTTATTTTTCTTTTCAAGTTGGAAAAGTTATCTGATTTGGCCTATTTTTGCATTTTAATATCCTGAATAATTTTAATGCACACCCACTTTTTGAGAACTCCAGTAAGGGAGGCACAAAGAGCTTCAGTGTTGATTTTATAAACTATAATATCTAGCTCAAAGAATTTTTTACTAGCCTCCTCATTTTTAAGAGCCCTTCGAAAATACTGTGGTCTTTACTATTCTATTCAGGTTTAGTTAGATCTTAAACCAACTACTGAGTCTTTGAATTATACCAAGCACAGCCTGCCTCCTGTCCACCAGCCAAGCTAGCTGACTTGGGAAATTATTAAATATTTTCCTAGTTCTCTTCCTGGTTTGATATTTGACCAGTTTAGGTGAAAATATACTAACATGACTTATTATACCTTCTACAATTTGTCAGATGTGTATGGTCTTCTGTAAACAAAAATAACAATTTAACCTTACAATATCTGTCTCACAGATAAAACAAGCGTCTCACCTTGTCCACGACTTGAATGGATCTTCCTGGATTACTTAAAAATGAGGGTTACAGTAGCATATTAATTTGTCATTTAACCTATGTGATAATATATTAATGTGAAGATGCATAAGATTTTCTAAAAACAAATTTCCTCATTTCCAAACTGCTGCCATTTTGTTTTCTTTGACGATGCATGCCTTGGAGACTCAGAGGCATTTGTTACTCCCCGTGAACCTCCAGGATTCTGATAATTTCTCCATTTACATAATTCCCTTTATGCAAAGGAATGACTGACAAGATAGAACAAGCGTAAAAATATCTTTTTTTCTTATAAAATGTTAGAGCAATCCCAGAGCTGTTATTCAACCCCAACTCTCACCGGTTCAGGAGATGGGTCAAATCCTAAACCATTGGTCCAGATTCTCTTCTTTAGGAGGACGAGGTTCCCTACATTTGCTTGCGGCCCCATTGCAGAGCAGACACAAAGCTCTTTGAAGCAATAGATTCACAAGCAAAGGTCTGTCTCCTATCTAAATTTAGAGAACCATGACTTTCCATGTTTTCTGTAAATAAGCAGAGTCAAATATCAACTTGTTTTCATCATGGGAACTACCTAATACCAATCACGGCTCACCAAATGGGGTAGCAATACTCAAAGTGCTCAAAGCACTTTACAATGTTCACAAATCAAGCCACTATTGTAGAGTGGACAGTATTCCCAGGTTACAGATGCGGAAAATGAAAGTAGAGAGATGTATTCTCCCAAAAGCAAACAATAAGCTTACAGCTGAGATGGGAAATTAACTTGGCCTCCAGTTCATAATCTTGTTCTTTTGCCACCAGTCCCTTCTTTCAATATTGACAGAATTCAAATCAATTCCCTGGCTTTTCAAGTCCTTTAGTTTACAGGATTCTGCCTCTCCTCCCACAGATATATGTAATTCTCTTTAGAAACATAAACATCTTGAAATTTAAAACAAACCGAGTTTTCAGTTGTGAAACTGCTGAATTGTTTCGCCTCCAAGATCCAACTTCAATATTAGAACGTAACTAAGGCCAAAACACTTCCATCCCAAATAGCTGTTTAGATCTCTTAATTGTAACTCTCAAAATGCATAATGTGACTCTCAAAGGGCTCTCACTAGGCCAAAAATCTTACCTTACACAACCCGCATGACTCTGAGAAGCTAATGCTGTCATAGTGATCTACACCCACCAAGTATCAGCTCCGTTAAGTACATTTCCCAGGGGCAAGTGAAAGCTTTGGATATGGAACAACTGCAAAATACACTTCAGATACTAGGACTATGGGTAAGACGTGGACAGAATCTCTTACTGTTAGGAAATACATGAATGTGTGTGTGCAGAAATTACTGTTTCACAGACAGTTTCAATGGAAGTGCACGTGCACATCCAACGACAAAACTTACTTGCTGTTTTCTACACAACAGCTTTATTTCAGCGCACATTCTGTTTAATCTTATTAAATCAGCTCCCACTGGAAGAATAAAATTAAATGCATTTTTGAATTAAACATTCTAGGACTTAAGAAATATTTGCATTTGGATTTATTTTGTACTTCTATTTCTTTTATAGGCCAAATCAAATCTAGATCCTGGCTTCCTGAAAATGACATTTAATTTTAGATTCCAATTCATTATTCAAAAGTATTTCTAAGAGAGATTTGAGTTGAGATTTATCTGATTAACCTCTGAGAACTCAGAGAAAAAGGATTATTCAGCTTCAACCCGTTTTCATTCATTTACCATGAAAACATTGTTTCCAGTGGAATATTCATAAATATACAGGCAGTTTCAAGGATGGTGGGCAGATTACTATGCCCTGCCTATTAAAATGGTGATAACTATTAACACAATTTATTTATGTTTACTTTAAAATCTTAATTAATGGGCTTACTAAACTAAGCCCAAGCAAATGTAGGCTATGTGCATACTGCACACGCCTTGATGCTCTGAATTTGTTTGTACAGCTGTGAAATTCTCAAATTAACTATCTGACAGGAAAAGTAAAATACTGCCAGGAGAGCATGGAGATTAAATCCAAGCCAATGGGAGAAAATTACAAAATGGCATCCTGTGACATGAATCACTTTTACGGAATAACTCCTGCTATAATAATAAGTCTGTAGTTTCTAGACAGTAGATCATTAGCAGCAGCAGGACAGGTAGTTCCAACAACTTACTACCATACAAATCTTGAACATTTATTAAGATAGATATCAGTCATCTTCTTGTCATTTACAAAAATGTACATTATTAGACTTATTTATGACTGTAAAATCTCCAAAAAGGGGAAAAAATGACTTCTTTCAAAATATATCATACAGTCACACCAGTCTAATACCGCCCTCCCTGTTTAAAATTTCCATTTTCATTTAAAATTCAATGTTTTGTCTGTCTGAAGCAAAGGATAAGATACAACATCAATGTTTTCAGAATCATCAGATTTTAAAGCATCGTTTAGCTGCTTAACAATGAAGAACATTGTCTTCCAGGATTTGCAAATGAAGAATTGTTAAATGCTTCATCTTTAGAAACTGAAATGCTTTTAATAACTTATTACTGAATGATTAACAGATCAAACACCACAATGTTAGGGAGCTAGACTTGCGCACGTCACATTCAGAGTATCTATTATGATATCCAAAAGCGCTTATTATGGCATTAAGCTCAGGAGGGCAATGAGCAGAGACTGCGTAAATGGCATCAGAGGCTGCCCAACTCCAGTGCTCTCAGTCACCCATTACTCCCCTGGATAACAGGTACCAAAGCAGAGCGCGACTCAGGTGCTATTTTTAGCTGCAGGGATTCAGTCCTAAAGAGGCATCCTTATACAGAAACAAAAAGTACAAATGTCATTTAAAATAATTTCTTTGAAGTTTGACCCTTGTGAAAGGATAGATTTGCCCATGTCCACCTGCACAACCAGCAAAGTATTCAGCCCCAAGAAGCAAAACCGCACGGAACTTAAGAGTGACCCTACTGGGTCAGCTAAAAGTTCATCTAACCCAGATGCAGACTGGCCATAAGTATCTAGGGAAGACTAAGACCACAGCAAACATGTTACACCTCCCAATACCTTCTCAAGGTCCAACCACTTTCAGCTACGGGGACTTCCTCTTCTAGATGGGGTTCCTGTGTATTCAGCCTTCTCTTCCATTACCTTATTCAGTGTTTTCTTGAACCCACGTAAACTTTAACACTCATTGGCAAGAAATTTCCAACTGGTGCGTAAACAAGGACCCCCTTTTGTTTGGCTCCTACTAGCTTTGACATCCCATAGTTTTTGTATAGAAATGAATTAACATCTACCACGCCATTCCTGATTTTGCAGGTTCCATCATATGCCCCCATGCTACCTCTTTCAACGCTGAAGAATACTAACCTACTCAGTCACTCATAAAAAGCTACTCCACTCACCTCCTTCTCTCATAAAAAGTTACTCCTTCATTGCCTTCCTCTGACTCTTAAGGAAAGAAGACTTCACTTTTGCACCACACACCTTTTAATCTCCATTTCAGTTTCTTAAAGCTGTATTCCCAAGTCATATTACTAGCAGTTTCCCCAAACCTTTTGAAAACGTCCCCAGCATCCACAAGTGTCTCCACATGACACAAAAAGGAAGTGTTTATATCAAAACCACCATCTTCCTCCTAGATTTGGAAAACACGGTATTTGGGGATTCACAACTTCTTTGGTTTAAGCTTTCCTGATTTATTCAACACTCAAAAAGGCTGATGTTGACGTAGGGGGTCCCTGAAAGCTGAAGAAAGTTCAGTCCTCCCTAATAAGAACGGGAATGATACAGTTCTGTTAAGAAACAAACTGCAAAACTGACGGCGACTAGAAACATATTGTACAAGCAGTTAACCCAGAAGCAATGATTTAACCTCTGCCATTCTGTACAGTATTGCAACATGAACTTAAGGAATTACAGCAAACAACTGATGAGTCAGTGTATGCAATATTAGTTTTTAATGTCTTCCTGCATGTGTTGCTATAGCTGCTAAACTGGCCAGACAGCCCCAAAGAGCTGCGCAAGTGAATTCGTGATCAGTAGTACACATCAAGCAGAGTAGGATTATCATCTTCCTCTAAAACCAAAATATTTTATGGAGTTTTCCCATCCAGGAAGTAGTTCACATACAAGGAAAAACTTCACTTATGAAAACGGACCAAATCGTCAACCTCGTGGAGGGACTTAGTAAGATTACACACACACAATCCCCGTTATCTATAGCCTTATCCTGTTTCTCTCACTCAGCTGCAACCTGGTGCTGCCTGCAAGCTGATCCTTCTGGCAGCCACTCATTTTGTGTTAGTCTGCTTCTATCTAAAAAAAATTTAGAAGCTACATATATGGATAGAACAGCATGTTATCTATTTTGATAGAGGCTGAACTCTACAGAAGTCGGCAGCTTCTTCCAGCTGCCAGTGAAGTCACCAGGGCACCTGGGTGAAAGACCACGATGTTTCTGTTTTCCTGAGCACAGAGAAACGGCCAAATGGCTTCAAAATTCCACATGTATTATTAACAGAGTGCATAATAATGATTCAGGAGAGGATTGTGGAATTCTTACTACGCTAAATTTCATACAGTATAACCTTCTTATAAATTTCCTTGGAACCACAAGTCAGATTTTCCAATGTATAGACTAGTCCTATTGCCTAGGACTGCTACACAGGGAATTAAAATCTGAAAGGATTAATAGCTCCCTAATAGTCTACATTGACACAAATCTATTACTCTGCCATTTCTTTGAATTCTTACTATACCAAGTATGAAATAATATACATTAAGAAAATAGCAGTGGAGCAAAATTTTTTCACTTTAATTGCATTGCCTGTTATACCAGTTTGACAAATAAAAGACCAAGAAATCTAAGTAATTACAACATATGGGATTACAAATGTCTAATTAGCTTCTAATGTAACTTAGGTTCAAAAAAAGGGGATCAGCTAACCGAAGGAAGGCAGGCCATATTCTCAGCTGAGGAGGTGAATACAAGAAAGGAGGTCTACCTCTTTTCAGTGGCAAAGCACTCAAGTACCAAACATTGGTACATTTCCAGGTTATCTTCCCAAATGGTAGCTTCCTCCAAATGAGCCACCATCAGGCAAAAGTCTGATGATACAAGAAACCCCAAACAAAACAAAACCAAACCCCCAAACCAACAAACCAACCAAAACCCCCCAAAGTAGTAGTTAGATATCTAAGTAAAACATATTATTTGAATTTCTGAATATTCACTAGAACTTTGTAGTAGAATTTATGACTATTATTTTTCCTGATAATTTTATATTAAACAGACACGGCTTTCTGAGATTTCAGTCTGTAAAAAAATACTTTACACTTTGTGATTTGATTTTCTAGTATGTCAGCCTGACGAGATATGAAAAGGGAATGTTTTAGAACTATGTAGCCAAGTTTACCTTTAGAGTATTCACTGAACCTTTTAGTAGTTTTTGGTCAATAATGGCACCTTTTGTTGGTTTGTTTGTTTGTTAAGGGGAAAAAACCAAAACAAAAGTAACCCTTCTTTCTGCCTAGCTAGTTCCTAGGCTCAATCAAAAAAGAGTGCCCTAAGTGTTTTCTTAACTTGGGAGCTACCACGACACTAACAGGCTACCCCTTAGGTGAAGACAAGCTGGACCATATTATAAGGAGGAACTCAGAAGTCATCCAGTACTTCTACTAACCAAACCCTCATTATAATTTGAAATATGAAATATGAGTTCCAGCTGTCTTTTCCTCCTTTGTGGAGGTAGGATTCCTTCTTTCTATACTTTATTTATCTTCCTTCCCAGCTATCTCTTCCTTTTTCTTTAGGAAAAAAAAAAAGAAACCAACCCAAAGCAAGCCAACACCACCTCCCTGCACAGCCCCCTGCCCCGCCTCAACTCACAGAAGGTCAAAGATAAATAAATAAATAAATAAATGAAGCCTGCCTTAGTCCAGACAATTTCTTCTGCAACAACAGTTATGAGCTTGGAACCAAGAAAAACAACTTATGCAGCTGCAGCTGACACAAGGCTGTCAGTTCTCAGAACTGCCGATAAAATTTACGCTGTGCCATAATTTCTGCTATAGACTAGTTATGAAAACATCAAGAATAGAAGATGCATTATGTGATTTCTGCTCTTGGGCTCTTTTTTACCTGCTGCATATTTGCCCGTTTCAGCTTTCAAGGAAGAGGTATCTGAATTCAATATGAAAAATAAAAACAGTTTCACAGTAAATGCATTAATGTGTCAACCACTTAATTTAACTTCTCCCAGAAAGAACCTTGCTGCACTCTTGAATTTCTCCCAGTAAGACCATCCTATGAAAATAACTTAAATTAAAGGGAGGTTGCAGTCAAGCAAGATCTTAACCTGATCTTTGCAAAGCTCTTCAATATATTCTGAGGGTTCATATTTTCCACATCATTCCTGCAACTCTTTACTGAACCCCTTCCAGCACACCAAAAGGACCTTTAAACTCAAGGCACCAAAACTAGCTATAGAATTTTATTATTGGCCTCTCTAGAGCTGTTTATGGAGGAAAAGGCACCTCCCACAGCTACTTAATATTCCCCTTGCAAATAAATACAAGTATCAGATTTTCTCTATTAGCTACCATATCACACTGCGAGATCTTGTTCTATGTCTTATCCTCCACATAGTAGAAGTCATTTTTTGATTAACTGCCTCTCATAGGTACCTTAATAATTACCCAAGTAGTATCAATTCCTCCCATTTTATATTGTAATTTTTCTACACACAGCAATTACCTCCCTGCCCATTTACAGAGCCTCCACAAATGAAATCTCTTCACTGCACAAAAAAGTTCAGTACCAAAACAGTCAGATACCTCAGATACTGATAATACATGCTAGAACATTGACCGACACTTACTTTGCCAGGCTTGTTTGCATCAAAGCTGTTTTCTTTAAATTTCTCCTGCAGGGTCTCAGCTAACCGACAAAGCAAGGCACCATTATCCAATTTCTCCATAAAGGTTTCTGCTGTTATTTCTCTACCTGAACAGCAAAAAGAAAGTTAACATGGCAGAAAGTGTGCAATAGTATAGACTGCATTTGTGTAAAAAGAGAAATCAATAGAAATCTTGATAACAATTTGAAATACGCTTTAACTCAAAAACTTGTGTTACTTTGAATATCTAGTGAATAACCTCACTACTACTTTACTGGTAGACATACAGCAAATTATTCAAAGGTGATATGCTTGCTTTGTGAAGTCATGTGCTATTCGAAAAAATAATTCTAGCATATCAGACTTCACATATCTCATTTTAATCATGAAATTCCAGTGCTTTTTACATAGTGTTTTAAAAGAAGGAGTATAGCAGGCAAATGGTTTACACCAGTGTGCATGGGTAGCTACAGCCTAAGAGTTGCTAACACTACTGCAGCTTATTTTGTAACAGAAGTAGAAAACGATGTCAAGAAAGGATTGACTATATTTTTTAAAAAGACTTTAAGACTTGATCCTGTAAGAAGTTGACAAGATAGTACAGTGGCTGCAATGCTCCTTTGAAAGAGCTTTTTCGAAGTAAAGTTAGGTA
>JAOBAS010000020.1:24534038-24548314 GCA_025311575.1 Elanoides forficatus
GGGGGGAGAGTGAAATTTCATGTTATGTATCTACCTGCCACAGATTAAAATTCTCACCCAAAGAACAAAGCCAAAATACTCTCATTTCAAAACATGCCAATTTTTATCATGTTAGACGACACTGTGCTTCAGCTGCCACAGATTGTCCTCCCGGGCTACAGCAGACCAGGCGACCTTCCATTACACGGCAATTGCGTCCTCCTGGCGGAGGAGATCATGAGTCCCATGATGAGATGTGTATCCTGACCAGGCTGGACAGGCCAGATGAGAAGGGAATCATTTACACCCCAGACTAAACTTTCAGGATCCTAACATCATTTCCAGGTAAAAATATTCCTATTTCTTATTGAACGTTTTCCATTTCACATTTCTACTGGAAAATCTACCTTCTCTTAGGACACTTTTTTGACCAGCAGCTGTATTTTTCAGCTCTCTTCACTTCTACTAATACCAGGAGAGCATCAAGGACTAATTCTTGCTCTTCCTATTAAGACACAATTTTTTTTGTTTGTTTTTATATTTACATGTGGGAATTTGGGAACAGGAATAACACTTTCAACTCATTCTCTATAGGCTGTTACACAGCAATCATCAGTAACAACAGGCTACCCTGAAAAAAAAAAAAAAAAGAAAAAAAGAAAAAAAAAATTAAGAACTGAAGTGAGAGTGATACCTCGGTCCATCCAGATCCACTCCTGCTACTGAAAACCAGCTTGTTTGCAAGCAGAACAACAGGTACAGGTCTGCCCACTGCTGGTCGGGGTTTTTGCCACAGATGTTTGACCAACAAGCAGCTGCCTGACTAAACTGCTTTTTTTGTTTTGTTTTTCTAGTTAGTTTGGGGAAACTTATTCTCCATGAGATGTCCGGAAACTGAAAACAGTAGTCTATTTAGAACAGGTTCAAAACATTTTTTTGTCAAAAAAACCTAGGAAAACTCGATTTAGAAAAAACAAGTAAAGTTTTCTATACCTTTTCACTGAGAGGAGGGGGGAAACTAACACTCAAAAGTAACAAAAATGAAGTAGATAATAAAAAAATTAATATTGTACTTCTGTAATATATTGCTGGTACATTGTACTCTGACAGTCAAGTCACTTACAACACTGAAGACAGCAGTACTATAAAGCAATATGATTACAAAAATGCTAAAGGAAAGTTGATTTCTCTAGGCCCTTGCCTGAAAACTGTTAGATACTTAAGCATCCTTTGGGCAAAAAACTGTGAGTCTTTTCAGTTTGATCAGTTAAAAAAAATTAAAAAAAAAAATCAAAGACAGATAAAGATCTTTGCAGCAAATCTTCAGATACAACAGCAGAGTTGTATTTTCGGTTCAAGTTAAACTTGGTTTTTCTAACACATTTCTACTTCAGAAATACCTGTTTAATGTGAAGTTTTTCTCCCTTTTTATTCCCCCTTAATTCTCTCTGCCATATAGCCCACTTTATAGCTCCTGCATACCTAAATGACTTCTCCAGGCAAAAGAGCAGTAGCAGCACTGCAGACATTCAGTGGTAGCTTGTGCATAACTGACAGTACTGTAGCAGTGCCTCCAGCTCAGCTGAAGCCAGGACTAAAACTATAATAGCCCACAGATACAAAAATTGAACATCTCAGCACCTCAAAAGCCTTCATCACCATTCTAGCCTACGTATTTTCCCATTTGCCCCCATCAGCATTTTTGCAAGAAGTGTAAAGCCATTAGAGAGCTAAATTTTAAGAATGACAATGTTATAGGAACTGCTTCATTTTTAATAGACTATTGCATTTTACAGTAGACTCATTTTCTTCTAAAAAAATTATTTCAAATATGTGTAACCTACTCAAGATTTCTATTTTATTTTGGAAAGCATAATTTTTCACACAGGTAGAAGAAAAATAGTATTCTACGTATCTATTCTGTCCTGTGATTTCTAGATTTATTATTTCACTGGTCAAGCATTAAAAAAAACTAAAATCTATTTAGAGGTATTTTCTCTTCACACAGGCATGGAAAAATTCTTCCATCTTCTGCTATTTAACAATATGTTTATGTTATTTTAAATGCTGAATTGCATTAGCAGTTTGGTCTCTGCATATTGTACACTAAACTGAAGTATTTTAGTTCTGTTCCCTTTTATGAAAGCTGAAAGAATGAGTTTTGCATTGAACATCTGTATCCAATGAAAAATATATTAGGTGTCAGCTTTCAATTCACTGTATTTTATGGCTCCAAAAGGTGGCATTTCTTTGCTAAAACAGACACTCTGACATATTTAACAGTTGAAATGTATTGATTCAAATGAGAGTAATGTTCATAGCCTGAGGAAAAACATGGCTCTGTATATTTGTATGGAAAAAACATTAAACTCCATTAAAAATGTATAACTCCCCCTATAATTACAAGAAAGCAGTTGCAATGTTTTTATAGAATGGAAATAACATTAAGCATAATAAAAAAAACCCACTAAAAGTATGAAAAAAACCCCCAACAAAAAAACAGGAATATGAAGGCTTTCTCAAACCTCACAAGCATTGCTTACCCTCTCTTTTACCGCAATCAGCAGATGCCCCTTAAAAAGACAAACTGTTATACCTGAACACCAATCACTTGGAAACTGGGGGCTGCTATCTGTAAGGCTACTCACTCCTGGGGGTCCTAATGCAACCAGACTGGGAGGTCTATGAAAGAATAACCAAAAAGAGTCCAAGCCCAGGGTGTGTGCCCAAGAGGTTGAAGATAAAGCATTCCCTACAGGTTGTCTTGGACAACCAGAGCCTTCAGAAGAAGGCAGAGGGACTCAAAGACTAGAACAAAGTACCAAAATCCAGTTGGTTCCTCTATTATTGCACCGAGTTCTTCCACACTTAGTTCAATAACTACAACGCAAGACATCGACTCCGGCCTTACAACTACTGATTGGCTATTTTAATTGCACGCTTCTGTGGTAATACAAAACTACTCGTTTACAAACAGAAACATTTCACTTGGGTGAATCTCTGAAACACGTCAGTAGGAGGATGAGCTTCTACAATACTGAGGCACCAGTGGAACAACTCCTCCCGACTCTCTCAAAAATTGTGTGACATTTAAACCCAAGATAACAAAACACAATAAAAATAAAGAAAACAAAGGCCAATTATTTTATGCACACGCAAAACTGGTTCTTTTCTGACAAGGCTACTGTTTCCGACAATAGCTGACAGCAAGAAAAATAGGTTTGATGGCATTGAGACATTATCACTTACATGAAATGGGACATAAAGACAATCCCAAAAGCATGTTGATACTAAGGAAAATTCTAAAGCCACTCAACTAAGTCAGAAACTGCATCAGTGCCAGCAGAAGTATCAGTATCATGAATGTCTTCATATTCAGCTATTTAAAATCTGCATTTCCCACTGGCTTGAGCTGAACACGCTGATGTTAAAAATAAAGGTAATGCTACAGAATCTTCTTAGACAGCAAGGTGAGCCAGAACACTGAGCTGAAACAGGTTTTGCTTTCATTCAGAATTAAAGAAAGACCATTTTCTTGCAGAAGACTTCCTATCCTTCATCCCCCAAACTTTATGCCTCCTTCAACACACCTTTAAATTCCAAGCCTGGTCTTCAACTCAATGCCTGCCCTAACATCCTCAACTCTCTGTTCCTTTTCTCTAAGCCTACTTCACTTTTGCACCCAAGCAACTTTTACATGCCTCATACAACATTCAACATTTACATGTCCAATTCCTCGCCATCTTACATTCTCCAACTCCTTACCTATGAGCTTCTGAAGCCCAGAAAGCTCTCTTAGGAAGAGGCCTCAGCACTGAAACCTTGGAGACCAGACACATGCCCAAGGCACGTCTTAACAGGTCTATTCTGTGGTCCCATGTGCTAAATGGAGCTGGATGGAATAAGCAACAATATAACCCTCTGCAGCTGGTAAATGGGCTCTGGGAATGGGAAATAAAGATCAGAGCTCTACACAATAGCCAAAGGGGAAACAGAGGAACCATCCCTCTGTACTTGTCCTAAACTACAGACTGGTGATGAGGCCCAGTCCTCCTCATGTCAGCCCTTTTGCTTCCGCAGACACACAAGAGAAAACCAGACAGCATTGGAGAGTACAGCAGAGAAGCAATCCCTATTTGCTTTCAAATTGCTATTTTGCCTCTGCTAGAAGATTACTATGGCCCAACTGTGCCGATTCCCACGTGAAGCTTGCTCGAGGTGGAACAGAAGTTTTCAGTATCCACAAGAGCATTCCATTAAAATAAGTATATACATTACCTACCAAATTTGGAGTGTGTCAGCAGTGAAAGCATTGTCGAGTACTTCATTGGCTCTATACATAATAAAAACAAGGCTGAGAGATGATCATGATTTGCAAGACAGTTGGGTCAACACATCTCCTTAACTTTGCTACTGCACGGATCTCTCGACTGAGCCACCACAGCTCAGCAGAGGGAAGCGAGGGCAAGAGAAACAACATCCATAGCTCCAATCTTCCTCTCCAGCATGCAAACACCAGTGCCCGCAATGCTGACATGTCCCACTTTGAGAATGCTATAATGTACAATATTGTATGAGTTAATCCCATCTGACACATCGATTTTATCTGTAATGTCCTTTTTCCAGCCCCCAGAATACAGGCAGCTAAAATCTATTCAGCAATGGAGCTGTAATGACAAACTGTCCTCTCAGAAGCTCTGAGTTTCTCTGACGTGGTTCCAAAAACAATTAGCAAAATGTGTACAAAAGTACTAGTGATTGCTAAAAACGACCCCACAACAATGTCCATGCTAAATTAGAATAAAATGTCTGAAGTCTCAGGGTTCAAAATTCTTACAGCATTATTGTCCAGCTGCACCACATACGTCAGTCTTCCCATTTATCACTTGGGTAAGGTCAAATGCTACCTATGCCTAATTTCCATCTAATATCAAACCCCTTCATTCTTATTATAAAGTGCAATATCCTTCCAATGTTTTCCACTTTCAAACTCACACCAGGCTTTGCTGCTGCAAAACTGTCACCGTTTTAACTTCCAGCGACACAAGTATGTAGGACATATTTGTCTCTCCACAAAAATTTCCAAAAACACCATCAGTTGATCAAAGGGTTCATCAAACTATTCTTGCCTAAAATACTTCCTATTATTTTTTTTTTTAAATCTACATTCAGTTGAAAAGATTACGTGTCCTTGTTGAATCACAGCACAAATGAATAAAATATAGATAAAACAAAACATGAACCAACATGGCAAAAACTGAAATGCATATTAATTTTCTTTATAAATTGAGAAAGCCTATTATATTAAAACTGGCATAAGGACACTTACAATGAGGCCACACAAGTTATAGGATAGAGCAAACTAGGGTGTGAAGACACAGAATATTATCTGCTCTGTGTTATCTGCACAACCATGCACATGAAAATCTACTAATCATTAATGCAAAGTACATTATTTCTCCCATGGAGGGAAAAAAACCCACAATAAAACAAACAAAAGAGTCTTCCATATCCTTTTATACTTTTGGATGCTGAAATGTGAGAGTACAAATAGGTTTTTACAAGGTAACAGCATGCTATAAATTCATACCTATTTTATCTTACAGCAACATGCTCATGCATCCTTCCTCTCATTAAATTTAACCTAAATTACACAGTAATTAAACCAAATATGAATTCTGAGTTAATATATTTATATGAATATTAATTACTTTAATTCAGTTACACTTAATTTATTTTGAATGCAAATTTTAACATAATTGAATTATTAATTTGAATAACAATGTCTGCACAGGAATTCAAAGCAGTTTAACAAGTCACTATAATTTCAGTTCTTGAGGACAAACTCTGAGAAAAGAATAGGTTGGTGTGAGAAGGTGTGGGGGAACACATTAAGCAAGTGAACTGTGTATCCTGCTTAATTAAAAGAAGGTTGCGCCCATTTAGTTCTGCAGTGCAGAATTTGGTATCCATATGAAAAATCAGATTTTTAATTATAGTTGGCATTTCAGAACCTCCTGCTGGTTGCTACTTTCTTGCTAAAAAAGTGACCTCATTCCTAAACTTGTCACTGTGAGAACTCTGTTATGAATTGCAAACAAGCTTCTATTTGTTTTAGAGTGGCTCACTAAAACTTCATTGTTTAAAACATTTAAACAATATATTAAAGCCTTAATGGAATGTGCTGCTTCTAATTCAAAAAACAGTCTTTTGGATTGCTATCTTGTGGTAACTGGAACGAGAAGTCAGGATTTCTGGATTTTGTTCTGGCATCGCCTCGACAATTTTATATTCAAAACTCATTAGTTTAAATGGAAGTACCACACAAAGATGTAATATAAAACAAGTGCCACTTTTGAGTTGTGGATTCGCAACTATTCCAACTCTAAAATGGGTACCACCTACCTGCAAAATACTGTGTTCTTGCATTCTACTGACATTGTACTTAGTGACTACACCTCTCAACATAGTGATACTTCCCTTTCTCTTAAAAAAAAAAAAAAAGAGGAAATACAGCAAGCTAGAATATGCAGATGAAAGGCACTAGATATACTCTATTATTGTGTGATATCACTGAGTTGGTTCAGCTACAGCATTTGCCAAGATAAGACACTGCCTATGTCTCACCAGAACAGGCTTCCAGAAAAAAAGCCCCCAAACCCCCAAAACCACATGCACCAAATTTAAAAACGTTCATCCAAATTTTCCTCAAAAAAAAAAAAAAAAAAAAAATCAACGAAAGTTTCATGTAAACATCACGTCCTCTGAAATATTTTCTCCTTTTTGTTTAATGAGAGGAACTGCTGGCATGTTTCCCTTAGGATGAGGTACTGCCTAAGTCATGTATGTCTTTGATAGAATCCTTTGGACTTACAGAGATCACACAAAAGCCATTTTCCCCTGAATGTTCTCAACAAACAACATACTATTTCCTGGCTTATAGTTTCTAAATTCCACCTTCTTGAATGAGTTGTATATCCCAAAGAACTCTCTCTCTCCTTCCTGCCAGGGACATACTCTCATTCGCTCCTCTTCATGTGTACCTGATTTTTCTCTTGGCTTTTGGTATGCATCCTCTTTCATCAACAACATGTTTTGGCTTCACATACCAAGACATACGGCTGCAACCAGTAAATCCCCCGATCCCAGCTGTAGCCACTAGCTCAGACCCCTCTATGCACAAGCTTCCACAACTCTTAGTTGTAACTCATTGCCTTGGGTGGCAGTTCTCAATCTCCAGACTGCTTGGTCAGCAAAGAACTATTTAATGGCTCCGTCCATTCAAGACAGTACACCCATACTCTTTAGGGGGCCTACCAATAAAAATGGAATACATAGGTGATGGCAGTAATTAGCACCATTCAGCTTAATAGTATTAATACAGAAAACACAAGCAAAAGAACATTTAAAAGAAAATGTGAGGAAAAATAAACATGATATTAATAATAAATTTCAATTACGCTACTCGCAGAAACACTGTGGAGGCAAATTACTTACTAGCTTTTCTGACCTTGCTAACAGTTGCACTGTGTGTGGCGGTAGCTACCTAATCATAACTACCTTTATTTTTGAAACACAAAGCAGTCTGAAGGACCGAATTCCCAGCTAACAGCGCATAGAGTTCTTTCACTGCCCAGTGTCTGCATTCCATCTTATTGTATCTTACCCAGTAGGTTTGTGAGCCACAGGGCCAAATCCTCTTTCATCGGCAACAAGTTGGCCTCATGTCTACTTGCAAGCCACTGACTGTATTGATGCATATCAGAGAGGCCAGGCCCACGTGCCTTCGGGCTCAGAGCAGTGCACATTGCTTATCCACTTGTTGTACCTGTTTTATTATATATATACACAAGGAAAAAAAAAAAAATTACTTCATTATACCAAATCTAGTTTCACAGGTTCTCTTTTTAGAATTGTAGAAGATAGTAACTACGATTCTAAGAAATCAGATGTCAGACAAAGAGATGTGGATCCAACACATGAATACAACATCAATGACTGAAGTTTTGTTTTGTTAATGGATCACATTGCAAGTGATTAAATCATACAGATAAATGTCAACTTCATTTGTACTCACCAAGCTACACGTTGCCAACACATAACCAAATATTCTGCAAGGAATTATTAAAATCAAATCAAAATAAACATTTTACACAAAACTAACAACTCACTACAGTGCCTGATCCAATACCCACTCAAAATAAATGGAAAGCTTCAGAGATTTTTGGATCAGGCCCAAGAAAAGCACGAGAACAACCGAGTTACGCTACTACAGCAAACTTACTAACAATTAACAAGTGCTCTTACCAAATGGAATCAGTCTATTCTACAGCTTCAGAATACTTAAAGAAAAAACCCACACCAAATATATTTACTGGACAGTATTATTTCTTCAGAAAGCAGCACAACAGCTAGTGCTGGTCACCCACACTTCCCACTTCCACCTTTTCTACAAATACTCCTCTGCTTCAGTGACAACATACTGAAACTTTGGTTTCAGGTAAGACCATACATCATGTGTTAAATATTAGTTAAGTGTTGTGAGTCTTGCAGCAGCCAGAGACGTTAGGCCCACCGGACCCATATCTGTGCTCCTGAATGACTAATTCCCCCACCTGCGGCAAAAGCATGCTAAGGAAAGGAGGTTATTTTTCTCTCTGAAAAGAAATTCAGACCTGGACCCTAATGCTCGCAGCAATGAGCCGAGATACTTTCTTGCCTGGTAGGCTGTAGCCTGCTGAAAGCCCAGTCACGCCAACTAGCAGTTACAGGGTCTTACATAGGCGGCACTAGCCAGACATTAACTGGAGGTGGGAGGTCCGTAAGGAATAGTTCTTTGCGTATTGTCAACTGGGTGATCCACACCAACTGTGGTTACGCGAGTCAACCGGCTTCAGCTTAGGATACTCCGCAAACACTGTTCCTTTCTGTCCTTTGCATACCTTTCAAGTCAGGTAAGAGGTAGCTGTGGCTTTAAAAACAACAACACAAAAGAACAATTTGTTATACTATTCCATCGTGGCCTGGAATAACAAGAACACTGAAAACAATTCCTTTGCCAAAAAAAGGAAAATGTTTACTGAATGTAAAAAGCAATTGCTTTCCATAAAATTGTGCTGTAACTGACATTTCCAAATATATTAAATGCTATTTGGAATATTTTAATGCTTACATTAAAACAGTCTCGTGTATTTTAACCATACCCTGAGTCATTAAACTCCTTGTTCGCAAATACATCTGCTTAAGCTCTTGTTGAGAGTACCTCACCCCAAATCCTGAAGTCTGTTTTGCCCTTAAGATAGATACAGCTTTCACTACAAATACACTTCTTACTGAAATTAGACAATTTTTTTCAGTTGGGGAGGTGGGAAAATAAACATAAAAAAGACTTTATTCCCTTGTACATTTCTGAATTATCAGTAGATTTTACATTTTTCTAACAACAACAAAAAACTCCTTATGTATCAAAGTTCCTTGGAAAGCAGAGGAGTTTAAGGCAGACTGAAGTATGTAATTTAAGCACAGCTCTGTTCCGAAAACTGACTTTGTGAAAATGTCAGCTTGGATTTATGGTTTCCTGGTTGATTAAATCCAAATCATACCTGCTCATTTGGGGCGGGGTGCGAGGGAGTGGAGGGACAATTAGGCTGGTAACTCTGCAAAAATCAGTCTGGAATGTCACTCTCAAAATAGGTTCCTTTGGACTAGGTGATACTAACAGCTAAGGAATTACAATGACAGTATATTTAAAGCTGCTCTAAGTCGCTCAGAACCATGCAATTTAGTTCTTCAAATCACCGCTTCATTTTGGATGGAAGCAGAGGCAAGATGGGTAATTGACACCCCCTTGTCTTCAAAGATTATATGGGAAAAGTCAAGTATAAATACCTCTGTCATATACTTTCTTTCCAGAAAAAAAGCCTTAATATAATTTTTTTTTTTTTTTACTTATTTCTTGAGTCTATAAACCCCATTGATATGGCAAGAACCAGAACTGAAACTAGTTTATTCTCTTGAATCACCTCTGAAATGATATCAGTAAAAAGTAATAAAAAAAAGGTCTCCTTCCTGAATGTTCACTTCATATACAATACACAAATCAAGCAAAGTAAAAATACATCATTTTTTGGCATCAGTTTTTCAGTTTATTAACACCTACATATCTAAATGTTTAGGAAACAAAATCCTGCAGTTTGCATCTTTCGACATAAAGATTGGAAAAATATGCCTGAAAAAAGAAGCACCATTATACTAAAGGAACCAGTTGGACACTGCACCTCTTCACTGGAAATAATTTCACAGTTCATACATGCTTTAAGGAGGGTGTTAGACTAGATGACCCCTGGAAGTCCCTTCCAACTTAAATTATTTGGTAATTTCATATTTCAAGGATGCACACAGCAATATTCATCATGGGACCCTAAGCAGGGTCTGCCCTGTTACGAGTATAACTTCAGTTACTTCAGTTCATCTCTAAAATACAGGGCTGTCTTTAAATACACTTCATACTGACCTACCTCCTGTTTCATAACACTCAGCAACCAGGCTGGGTAAAGGTCTCAGGGAACTTTTGAGACTCACTGAAGGAAGAAAAGTGGGAGAAGAAAGAGCTCTGATTTCGGAGGATGCGTGGGTGCTTCAGCTTTGTACTAACTGTGGTAGTAAGAAGAGAGAAGATACAGAGACAAGAAGGGTATTCTAAGTTTAAGGTAGTTTTAAAAGGACACAGGTTCTCAGAATGGGAAATCGGGAAAGATGAGGAAAGGCAGATAGACAGGTGACAAAAAATCTCTAGAAGCTGAAAATGATTCAGGCATCTCTATACTGGGACTAGGTCTGCTTGAAATAGTAGCCCTGAACTAACAAATATGTATGGGTTAATTTGTGAAGCAGGCATGCAAAGTGAGGACTGCGGAATGAGAAAGTTAATACTGATGAAGAGTCTTCACTGAGAAGAACCCTGAAGCATCACATACAATCCAACCTTACCTTTGTGTAAGTTTTCTTTAGTTTGGTTTCTGAAAGAAATTAATTTTCCCCTTCCCTGCTACTCCTCTAAAAACCTGCCCTACATTTCAGTAAAATACTTTGTCAGGCTCAAAGCAACAAAATTCCTACCTTGGACTTTTTAAATTAAAAGAATAAAAAAAAAAAAATAAAAAATCAGTCCTCAGGAAGCAGAGCGCAATTTGTTACCTGTAGCTCCTGTCACAAATTCTGCAAGTGATATTGTGGGCCAGTTATCAAAATGCAAGCATCAGAAGCTATCAAAATCTTAATTATTCTTTATGCAAACACTGACTGCTGCTGAACTTCTAAGTTGAACTTAAGCCTCCACGGTACTTGAGTGCTGAAGTACCTAAGCTTCATTAGAGTGTTCATCTACTTCATCAACTGTAATAGCCCATACATTAACTATTAAAACTTTAGCACATACTAGCTGGGATCTATGAAGAAGGTGAACTGAGTTAGTTGGGTGAAGGTGACAGCAGCTGGGTCCTGAGCTCCTTCAAGACCCTTTTGAAGATTCTACCTGTAGTAAAGGCCAGGCTCTTGATTCTTCTCTCAGATACCATCAACTCACCTCCTTAAAGTGTCTTAACATATTTATTTTCTGGTGAGCTGAAGAAAAGTTTATTGACAATTTAGCAGCAAGGAATTTGGTCATAGAAATGGACTAACTTGCCACAGAAGGAGTCAGCAGTGTTCAAGGATACATCACCACAGCTCAGGCAAGCCTCTTTGGCTCCAACACCTATTTCATCCTTTCCTTTTGGCAGACATGAAGTATGAACAAAGTAGCCAAAAAATATTGGTTTTCCTAATCTCACGACTTTCTAATAGCAACATCAAATCATCATATATGCAGCTCTTTAAAACTAGCCAACACAAACACATCAAATATTTTGTAGAATGTTACGCTTCTCTATAAACTGTTGAGACTGATGTGATATGCAGAAGCATTTTCAAAACTTACCTCTAAATGCTTTGTTCCTCAAAAAGCAACTTCTTGCCCCTACTATTCTGAATGCAGACAAGGAAAGGTCTTTAACTACTTTTCATTCTGATTTGTTACAGGTCATATTTATGCAGCACAGCCTTTTTTTCCACCTCTCAATAAAAGGACGACATCTCAAATTCTTAGACTTATTGTCTAGCTGAAGAATTCAGTGTGGGATAGTTTACAGTACACCCAGTGACATGTAACAGATTCAACACACTAAAAGGTTATATTTCTCTCTGCTTGCTTCTACCAAACAGTGAAGTTTTTATTTTGCTTTACAGTAGTACATTTAGTTTTCTGTGTATTGTAGCTCACCGCTTGTATTTTGCCAGCAGTGTAATTTACACTATCTGCTGATTGTTGTCAGTGATCGTAAGGTGAAAGCAATGAGGATCAAACAAGTAATCTTCTGTAATTCCACTGGCTTTTGTTGGGGTTAACTGGTAGAACAAAAGGATTCAAAAATGATACACTCTGTACTCAAAACACATAGGAGGTAAAGACTGTTAATCCAGAAAGTAAAACTGCCTGCACAGTTAGGCACTCACAGTTGCAGATGCCTGGATTCGATTCCACTTCCTATTCCAACCACTTTCCTTACCTGTAAAATTGCAATAATAGTATAATCTGGAGGAAAAAAAATATTCTATATAGTAAATACATATATATAAACGTGTGCATGTATGCATAGATATGCATACACAGAAAATACACATCCTCTACCCTGTGAGTTAATCATATACAACAGTAAATTCTTACTCCAGATTACCCATCCAGTTCCAGCACACACACATGATGGCTTATACTGAGTAGCTGCTGACTAGGCAGTGCTCTCTGTACTACATGAATTTCATTGTCCTTCAGCCTGGCTCCTAATTACATGCGCATTAGTTCTCAAACAAAAGGAGGTTTGAACCACTCCTTTTAACTTGTTCCTAGATACAATCCTTCCAGGTCAGGGATGAAGAAGTCTTACCGAGTCACTTGCTCTTTATGACTTGCTTTAAGAATTAGGATAGATATTAAGTATCCAGCGAAACAAGCATTTTTCTTTGTATTAGTATTCAGTTAGAAAAGAATAAAAATGTGTTAAAAGTGTCCATGGAGGGAAAAAAAGATAAGTCATAAAGCAGATGCAGAACTCTATGCAGAGATCAATCAAATCCTCTCTGATGCAAAGGTCCTACATGATGTCCCTTTTGTGCCACACTAGCTTGACTGCGACGCTGTGCAACAGAAATCTGTTTTGGCCCCCCCCCCAGGTACTATCGCCTAGCAGGCAAGCTAATTGACTGGCTCCGTTCAGTTGGCTGCCAAACCAGAGTTATCCAGGACTGAAAATTTGTGCGTACACCAGTTCAGTGGCCTAGTTGCTCTACAAAGTCGGAACAACTGGAACAGAAGATGGCGTAACTCTGCCTTGGACACCGGGTTCAAAGACTCTATTTCATACAACCTTCATAGAATTAAATAAGCAGGCTTTACGCTTGTGAAATGAGGTCTCTTGTAGTATGACTGAGGAAGCACATTAGCTATCAGTTGTAGAAGAAACAAAACATCATGCACGCAACTGTGCAATAGCTTTACTGTCAGCGGTAGAGAGAGCAGACAGCAACTTAGACAAGAGCAGCAACAGTTTTCTCTGAAGGAACTGGAACTTGAGCACTAGACTGCACATTGGCTTTGACAGAGGGGTATCGGCTATAACTGCAGACAATCTCCTGCTGTCTTAGAGAGAAGGTAATGCTATTGGAAAGCAGCCATCCTGGAAAGAGAGGAGACAGAGGATCAAAAGCCAGAACAGAGCTCATGAGTATCTGGCAAGGGTCTCTGCTGGATCTCCCTGCTAGTTCTAATCACCTCAAGCAGATGGAAAAGAACAGAACTTTTGAAACTTTACTGGAGTTTAAGTGGACAGTGTGAAGCATTCACTTGCTGTAACTGCAAGTTGGGTGCAAAAGAGGCTTAAATAAAAGATTCAATGCTCATAAACAGATTAAGTTGCAGCAACAAAACGCATATTTGCGCAAGCAGAAATGAGGCTTCCCACACTTTGGGACCCATACTTGCAATCACCACTTTAACATACGCAAGTTTACACACATAGCACATCAAGCATAAATAACATTCACATCTGAAAACTGATTTCAGTTTTCCTGTCTCACTGTTGGCACACTTTTCAGATTTGGAGAGTATAGCATTAGTCCACAGACTAAAGGCTGCTCTTGTTTTTCTAGCCCCTCAGCCATATACATACATATGTGTATACACACACATATATGCAGAAATGTTG
>JAOBAS010000020.1:24551464-24564927 GCA_025311575.1 Elanoides forficatus
CCTTCGCCGAAACCGATTTCCTATATTTCAGCAGTCCACACAGGCTGAACGGAAGTTAAATACTTACTTTTTTTCAGAGGGACGGCAAACGCAGTTCACACTGATTTACCCTTGAAATGCTGAGAGATTGTATTACAGCCTTTGGCAGCAAGTTGGTGCTTGGGTCCATTTCACTTTTATTATTATTACTCCCTTTCCAAGCCTCTTGATTGTGGAAAAAGGAAAAAAAAAAAAAGAAAATTTCACATCCAAGATAAAACTCCCTTTTTCTTTAATTTGACTAGGTGTCTCTGGAGTATTCTAACACTTAATAGCACCTCTTTTAATTGTCACTTTTTTTTCTCCTGGCTAAAGGAAGATCTTGGGGAATTCTGCTTTATGGCATGTTTCTCCAAAACAGTTTCATGCCACCTTGTAGTCTATTTTGAACAAAAAACGGATGCTGTTCATAAATTAATCATTCTATTACACTTTTAGAAGAGCGGTGGGTAGAGGTTTTCCTTGTTCTTGTACGTCTGTGCTTCATTTGCCAAGCTAACTCTTAGCACACCTTTATTTCAGTCATTTCGTTCTCACCTTATGTCATTCGCGTGACATTTCAACATTTTGTTACATGTCAGAGATAACCTTCTCCAACTCTTCTCCAACTGTTGCTTATTCTCTTATTCCCTGCACAGAGAAGCCCCTTTTGTGAATTCAATAGCGGGAAACAGATGTTCAGACTTCTGCTTCTCTTAATGCATGGATGTAGATTGTCTTGTTGAGTTTCCTAATGGTATCATGTTATCACTTCCCATAAAAGTGCTCCAGTCAAACAGCACACTTGGTTTTTTTTCTTTCACCGTGTATATCTACTTAATTAAATTGTTCTAGCCAAAGCACATTATGTACAATTATACTGAAATAATTGTTTAACCTGATTGCTGAAAAGCACATCAAGCTGACGCTTATTTTTTATTTACATTCATTTCTTTATACTCTCATCTGCTGGGAAAACTTGATTTGCACAATTAATGCTGGGCTATTTCTCAGTAATTGCACTGTAAGCAAATTCCTGTTCTCTGAGTAGCAGATGTTCATTTCTAGCCAATCAGAATACACACATCTTCCGTTATTTATTGTATTCCTATACTCATATTATGCTGTTCTGATGGACTATTAACTGCTGTGATGAGTGCTACTTAAATGAGAGCATTTCATCAGCACGGTGATGTATTTAACTAAGATGAGCTGGAGGTATGTTCTACGTGAGTAACAGTACAGAATTAAATGAACTCCTAGTTTTGTTCTGGTTAGCAAAATTTGGATGCCCCTGGGTATGATGGTCTCCTTTGGCTCATCCAATTTCTTGATCGGGGAGGGGGGAGAGAAAAAAGGGAGAAAAAAGCCCTCAGACATCCTAAAAATGCACTGGGGTGGAGCGGAGGGTGAGCTGATGAGCAGATATTCCTGAATGCACTTAATTATCTTACAGGGGTTTTATCTGACCTTCAGAAAGATTTTTAATTTTTTTTTAAACAATAAGCAGCAATTTAAATCCAATTTATGTGTCACCTCAATATAAAAACCAGCTTGAGAGGAGAAGACCAATTCTGTTTAAGGTGTCCTCTATGCTTTGAAGTCCTGCCACTATATAGAGAAGTTGGGCAATACTCCCCTAAGCAGCAGTTATGTCTCCAGTAAAAGCTTTGCAAGGTTCATGTGTACTCTTGAAGTACAAGATTCCTACTAAGTTTAGGAGCAATTCTACACAGGGAGTTAAGCTGAGGCTTTTCCAGCCATGGTGCAATAAATCTTGTATGTGCATTTGCATATGTACCAGTGGGAAGGGCTGAAAAAGCAATTGTAAGATTTTGAAGCCAAACTTGGTTGTGCACTCCTTGATATGGTCGGTTTGTACCAAAGAATAACCTAACATCAGGTGATAGTAAAATAGCACGCATTCATAGATACACTACCTATGGACCTTTTTCTAGCTTTTATGTTTCAGCCATTAGTTTCTTACCATCACTTCATAAAGAATTGATAGTAGACGAGCAATACGTAACACCCAGTACAACGGTTAAGAAAAACAAAAAACCTGAAGGTTAGATCAAATCTTACACAAGCAAGACTGAGGGGAACACAGTGCTAAGTATGCATCTGAAATGTACATTATGTAAATGCTATGGAAGTTTCAGTAGTGACACCACAGTTATGAATGCACTGAGATTCACACTTCAAGCAGGACTGCAACTTCTCCGTTTCACACTTAAGCACTAGAACTTAGCTTTCAGATTTGACACGGTTACTTCGGAGCCACAGCACAAATACGTATTCTACGTAAGGTTATTTCAGTAACATCCTTGCTAACCTTTGTAGAGGAAATACACAAAAGTTCCCTTGTGAAATGCTATCATTTTTTTCACTATTCCTTTGCATAAACAGTCTTAGCTCCCCACACTTTCAACTTCCAGTGTCCACATGTTCTGATAATATTTTTGACATGATCAACTTCCAAACAGGTAAGAGGATGACTGGACATATGAATAAATGATGATTTGAAGACAGACATAGGAAAGAGAACTGAGAGAGAGAGAGGACTTACAGTGACTGAGGAAGGTAAAGCTTGTTTGGAAGCCATACACGTATGCAGAAAGACTGAGTAATATTACCATGACTAGGACAAAATGGTTCTACACATTGTTGTTTAGATAGTTTTAACAGTAGGAAGGGAATATTAACTCTCAGAAGAGGTAGAAAATGAGTGTAGTTGGCTCAGATGCAACAAATTCTATCTAAAGTTGTCATAAACTTTCTATGATTTAGGACAAAAATTCAGGATTAAAGATTCTGAAAGATTTACTCTCAGTTGCACATTATAAATCTTGATACATAGCTAATTAAAGATTAAATTCTGGAGCATGAGGTCAGCAAGGATGATCACAATGGCCCATTTTAATCCATTAAATTCCTCAGCCATTTTCTAAAACTGTCTTACAATCACCACCTCTGGTGACCTGCAGATGCTACATCATTCTGTGGCATTATCAGGATTTTCTTAAGAAGGTACCTTGCAGGTCACTTAGAAATGGGGAGAGAAAATTACCTCGATCAAAGGATTATCAATGCAGCTGAAGCAGGAGTCACTAAATGGGAGGAAGAAAAGGGAGTAGGAGAGGGAGAAGGTGGAGAGGAGGTTGAAGTTCTCAGTAGGCAGAGAAGAGACACAGGCATCTGGTTTGGCATATATCTAGATCACACTTTCCTAGTGATTTTCCAAATTTCCAAAATACTCCTTTTTCAGTATGTAACAAGTGTCACAACTGACCTGTATAATATCAGTCAAATATAATGGATAGAATGTAATTTATGACTAGCATCCCAATTCTATATCGACTCTTACAGCACATACAACCATTAATCAGGACATACCTTGGTCAGCTAAGAGAACCAAGATGGGAGAGCAACAGAGGTGAGTAGCAGAAAAGATGAATAAAGTGTATATTGAGTAAAGAATGTCATACTTTTGGGTTTTCTGGCTTTTTGCCACTACAGGGACTATACAATTAAACTATTTAACTGAAAATTAAACAAGTTCAGAATGCAGAAATACATTTACTCTGTTCTCTTCTTTCTTTCTGAATATGCCACAGAAGTTAAAATTCGAAGCATGTGGAGTCAGAGGTGAATAAAAACTGCTGATACTTGAGTCAGCTTGCTAGAATATGAGCAGCCACAATGAGTGCAGAACATGTTTCATAAATGACCTAGCATTGTCCCAATATTACAGTAATTAAGTTGCAAAAAAATTTCCATGTCTTCCTTGACTTTCAAAAAAGGCAGAGTAGTCAGTAGCCTTGCGGGCCTGCGATCAATAAATATATCATTGTGGAACTCACAACGATGAAATGTATGA
Source organism: Elanoides forficatus (assembly GCA_025311575.1). Classification (NCBI taxonomy): domain Eukaryota; kingdom Metazoa; phylum Chordata; class Aves; order Accipitriformes; family Accipitridae; genus Elanoides; species Elanoides forficatus. The sequence continues at coordinate 24,555,363 of JAOBAS010000020.1, forward strand.
AATGAAATATATTGCACTAACTGCTGCCAGATACCTCTTAATTTTACGGTTTTTTTGAAAACAGTTGGAATATAATGTATAAATCCTAATGTGTAGTGTGTTTGGCAAGTTGAAGATGTGGAAAAACCATGAATGGGTAAAACTTAAAATTAATTCAGTTATGCATGATTTTCCATTTTAACTATCATGAAAATAAGGCATGCTGTAAGCTCAGTCTATCATCTGATAATTCAGTTCAACTCACACAATGACTCTGTAATTAACTTCGTAATCAACTCTTATCAAGCCTGTGGTGGAATACCCATTTTAAAGCTCTACGAATAAACTGCAAACAATTACTTCACCATGAAAGTATTATGTTTTGTCCTTCCATCTTGTAAACTTACTATGCAAGAAATGTACTTTCTATTCATATAATTATACGTGACTTAAAATAATTACAATTTTCATGAAACTTTTTTGGTTTTAATCTTAAATGTGAAACTGACTGCGATAATCTGAGAAAAACAAGTTTTCATCATTGTAAGCCTAAATACAAGGTAACTGTTTCTTCTGCATCATATTTACTAAACCATACCTACTTCTAACCATTTGCAGTAATCTTCATCGGTGTCAGGGAAAACACCTGGATGAACTTTGACCCAAGAACAGTTTTCTGTCATCATGGAGTACATCTACTTGAACTGATGTACTGTGCACCAGCATATATAGACCGCTCAGAAGCTACAGGTGTATAGTACGTGCCTCACTGGGACATACATTATGGTATATGCACCACTGGCATGAAGCGTTCACAATTCTGATTTATACAGAAAGCTATTTTTTGGCCGAGTGTTGTAACACTTTATTCATTAATATGGAGCATACAGTTGACATGCCAAGAAAAATACTGGGGTTGACACAATGATTAGCAAGCCAAAGTCTATGTTCTGTTTGACAATCCAAGTGCAATGATCTGTCTCTAAACAAACCAGTGCCTTAAACATTAACAAGGCAGATTGTTTTGTTTTGTTTTCTTAAATATGAAGATCTCGGATATTACATTGATAAAGATCATTTAAATGCCTAGGTGGATTAGACAGGCCTCATAACACCTTCCTTCCTTCTTGCAGTGAAATCAATGATACTCACATACAGAACTGAAGTCTAACTATACCTCATAGGGCACTGCCTTCTCCACCAGACAATGTAGCAATTGAAAGTAACTCAGGAGGCAATATAGTAACTGAAACTAACTCAAGTACCTGCCAGAACTAGCCCAAATGTAAATGAAGTAATGAGAAAATGCGTATTTGGTCTCTGTTCCTGTTCATTATGTTTTACAACAAGAGCCCCAGATTTTGTGGTTGGTTTCTAATTCGGATGGACGAGTCCTTAAAATAAGATGCTCTCTAGGGTCACATAGAAGCATCAGACTAACTACCGACACCACAAGAACAGCAATGAGAAAAGGAGGATCTAAGAATGCCAACAGCTACTGCAGCAACATCGTCTTCTTATATCAGAAGTGTTCTGGAATCATTTTACTAGCTGCTTCTTGTAGAGTAGCCGACTCAAAATACACAAACTAATTTTCATAAGAGTTAACAGAGAAATACTGTGCTTTGGGAGGCAATTTGCAAACAGTCCAGATGCACATGTCACAGTTTCTTGAAAGTAACAAATTTTCCAGACCAAGAATACCCGAAGACTAATCCATTATTCAAGAACTAAAAAATTCTTTTCAACAGAAAATGTTCTAACAAAGTGGTAACATCTGACCACCTGCTGCCCACTTGGCTGGTCAAAATCCTGCCTTCCCTCTTTTTCTCTTTGCCTTTCAACGTCTTCCTTCTCCTGACAAATACATAGGTTTCTTTTAAAATCATTAATATTCTTTGCTTCAATTTCCCTTCCCATTAACTTATTCTCTTTGTTATTGCACTTTGTATGAAAACACTTTGTTGAGTTTCTATTTAAACCAGGGTCCAATCTGATCCCAATGTCACCCACAGTGAAACTCCCTTTAACGTTAATGAAATCAGAGGAGGCTTTTTTTGTACCTAGTTTATAAGAACTAAATTATCAGCAGTTATTCTAAATCTGAGAGAACTGTAGATAACTACAAATATAGCTTTAAGTCTCTTCTAGCAGTCCTATGGACTCATCTCAAAGTCTTCATAACTTCACCATATCCTCATTGATACTTTCCCACAGCACTCCAGTCCATACTTCTCAGAGGCATTATATTTTACTGAATGGGGAAAAATGTATTTCAGTAGGCTAGCTAGTGATCTGATACCTCTAAATGAATACGCTAAGCTCAACCTAGAAGCAAATATGTGGCATACAGAGGTATCTCTGTACAGACCTATGTGAGACAAATATGTCTTCCTTCCCTACTGGCTACCTAGTGAAAATACAACAATTTCTTAGAGCTACTCTAGCCTAGTCCCTGGAACAACTTCTGCAGCCCAATTTAGGATCCTGTTTCCATATGAAAACCCCATAAAGCAGCAGATTCTTTGGCTATCTCACAAGTTCAGTTCTGCTTTTCTCACATTGTTCTGTCCGTGAAGTAAAAAATGGCAGATAATTAATTCTACCCCATTTGAAGTGATGCATGCTCACAAAATATGTAATTTGTACTAAACCTGCCTTTGTAACAACAAAATTCAAGAGTCTTATTGCCTGGCCAGCAATGTAAAGGAAGAGAGACAGGCTGGTCCTTACAGGTGAAAATTAGGTGCTCGCTTACGTTTCTGTAAGTTTGATTTTCTTTCCGCACTATCTTCATAGTTCTCCCAGCCTTTGCCCTGGTATTTCTGACACCGTTTTTCAGCATTTATCCCTCAACTCTACACTTTCTTCATCAACATTTCAAATTAATTTTCCTCAGAAGCTATTGCTGAGATACTACTTCTATTGCTATTCTTTTCCAGCTTTTTTTGTCCAACTGCTCAGTTCAAACAGCCAATCTTATACCTTAGGCAATGCTTCAAGTCCAGCATTCCTTTTCATTCTTCTGTTAAAGTGGCATCATCGAAGCATTCCTAATGGAAAGAACACCATTCCCTCTGCACTGTATTGCATTGCCAAATGAAACAGGGTGAATGCCAGCTCATTTAATGAGCATAAGTTATTCCTGTCTCGTGGGGATTGGGAGACTTGGTTCCTTTTCCCAGCCCCGCAAATTTATCTGTTCCAGGAGTTTCATCAAATCACTTTTTATTTCAGTTTTCCTGTCTGTAAAATAGGCATATTCATAAAAACTTTCTCTTGTAAAGTAATCTGACGTTAGTGGACAGCGAGAATTATATAAAGATGGGCTTGATTTATTAATTCAATTTATAGAAGAGTCCTGCACATATTTCCCTTCTCTGTCTTTCCTCCTTCCTTATCCTGCAAACCATGTATCTGGTAATATGCTATTAGAGAAGGGAAGTAAGGTGGTTTGGGAATAATCTTGGCTGTGGTTATCACTTGCTGTCATAACAAAACAAGAAATCTGTGTGTGATCTTGGGAAAGTTACTTAAACTTCCAGATGCTTCAGACTTCCTATCTATAAGATGATTATTAAGTATATCTCATGAGGGTTGTAAGGTAACAGACACCTATTAAACATTTTGATGTCACATACTGAGGATTCAACAGAAATGATAAATATTACTTTCTTAATGTATTACCTCTTGCAAGCATTCTTCTTGCTGTGAAGAATTTGCTCAATTCCAGAATTGCCTCTGTGACATTATTCTTCATGTAAGGGCATGTTGTGGAATGGCAGTTTCCTTCAGAAGAATCTTCCCAGTTCACAACATTACGATCTGAAACATGATAAGGGAATATCTAATTGCTGACAAAAGACTAGTGTTTATAATTTCAGTATGTTCCTTTTAGAGAAAAATATGCTTTTGTAATTCTGTACGTTTTTAATTTAGGAGGTTATTATTTTGCATAAATGTTACTTCAGCACCTGCAATCCACAGATCATCCTTTTCCAGTTTATCTTTCTCTTCATTGGGAATGTTTCTTTGTCCTTGCCGTTAACCATACCAATGTCAAAATACAGAGCTTGTTTTGTTCGGCAGGTTTCTTGTTCAGAGTAAAAGCAAAGCATCTTTGCCAAGTACACACTTTTGGTTTTCTTCTAGGGAGGAGCCTGACATATCTCTGTTTATGCTATAGCCTATGCCTTGGGCATGTTTTCCTAATTGGGGCTGGCCAAAACTGTTCTGCTTTCCTGCTGCCTGTCATAGGCTGAATTACAAACAATCGTGAGACCGGTTACCCAGCTCCCTTCATTAATGACATATGTTACTGAAACACATTGAGAAAATTTGAGTAAGATCAAATTTCAGACCAACCTTGAAACCAGATGCCCAAAACCAATAATGAGGAGAGAAAGCTATAGATAGAAAGCTAGTTTTTTACCTTGTGAACATTATAGTCGTGCTTGCAAGTAAGACCAGGGTCAGAATTCCAGTATTAAAAACCATTCTGTGTGATCTTTTAATTTAGTATGTTGCTTTTTCTTCATTTGTCTCAAGTCCAGGCAAAATGCCTGCAAAATAATTAAATCAAGAAATAATTCAACAAATGTGAAAAAACACTTGTGCAAAATTTTGTAGGCCTGATAAGTGAGAAGAATCAGGAACAAAGCAGACCAACCAAATCAGACCGAATATTCAGATCAGTTATCTGAATGACATGATAGCATGAGATACTTGGATGCTAGTAATTCCATATGGAATTTGCTACCAAATACTGTACTGGGTATCTGTGGCCATCAGGCTTCATTCAACAAAAAATAAAGTGGGAAAGACAGTAATTTAAAATAATTCAGTCTTAATATATGCAAGTGCTAGGGTCTAAATCCATCATAAGGACCTCTTCATTTCCATCCCAGTAGTTATGCATGTGAAATTTTAATCTGTAGAAAAAAATGTAAGGTAAACAAAAATATGCGGTGATCTACCAAGGCATAACTGGCGATCCACATCTTCTGCTGTAACATACAATAAGTCTTACTGGACATAGATAAAAATTGTAACTTTCTTAGGGTAACATTAATTTTTATTACTCTAATAATAAAAACCAGATTATGAACCTAATAATAAATATGGTAGCCTAAGTAGAACAGATAATCATATTTCATATTCTACAAATAAACTGAGTTCACTGGCTGCTTCTGCATGAAATGCTATAAAAGAGAGAAATCAGGAGAAATGCTAATGGAGCCAAGAGATTTACACTACTGTGAAAGTGGAGCAAGTACAAAGAAAGCCAGGCCCACAACGTGTAAATTTTAGAAAAAAAAGAGTCTGGAATATCTCTCCTTGAAAAGACACTAAAAAATAAATCCAAATCTAACAAAGACTCCCAGTTTTGCAAAGTTCAACAACACTCTCCCCAGGGATTCGGAACAATTCCATGGATTTTGCTGAACATGGCAGTAATTTGTATACAAACCAGGTACAACTGACTGGCTATGTTCAGTGAGCTGTTAAGAACTGGGATGCTGAATCAGTTTGGGGACAAATTTAATGGGAAATCCATGACCAAATCTGATGGATTAAACTTCTGTTTATGTCCATTAATATTATAACTGGAGGAATACTTGGAACAGGACTGAAGTCACTGTTTACAATTTACTAAATTGAAACAACATGTAAAAATAAAAAAAACCCCTGAAATAGCATCCATATTGTTATTTTTGACCAATATCTTTGTCAGTACTTCCCACCAAACTAGTTAATTCAAATTACTTGAGATAGAGATGTATTAACCATAGTAGCGAGCTATGCAGAAGGCGCCAATTTGCAGGACAAATTACCTAGAAGCAATGTGCTGTGTATAACTTGAACCTTACATGTTTAGTATGAAGCCTGTAAAAGAAAAGGACCAGGAAGAACAAAACTCTATTAGAAACAGTTATATATTCAGAGAAAGAAACCAGCAAAACAATATAAGATAAGCAAAAGCAGAAGCAAACATCTTCCATTTGGATATTGATCCATGTTAAGCCTACTGTCTGAGGAACCACTGCACCCTACCAGGCAGTCTCCACCTTTCCAAATCTTTGTCTTCTGCAGTTCTGTCCACACCAGCAAGAGAAAGAGTAATTTTGAACCAGTCCACGTATCTCGATCTCGTCAACAGGGCAGGGACTCACAAGACCCTTTCTTCTTTTCCAAGTCCTTTGAATAGATCAAGTCAGGGAAGAGCAGTTCAAATCAGTGAACATCAATTCAAACTAACAAAAGGAGGTTCAAAATATTTCAATGGAAGGCTGGAAAGTGCCTTACTTGAAGTCAAACCTCTCAGACAAATTCTCTGCTAAGAGTAACAAGCTGTTGAGGTAAAAGTAACCCTTCTTCCTCAACTTTATTACAGAATTAGAATGCTTTTTGAAAATTTTTTTGAACAAATGTTTTCTTTTTTGAATCCTTAAAAATAATTTCATTTTAAAATGTTCATTTAAAAGTTAAGTCAAAAATATTAAACGAAACATACTGATTTTATCTAAACTAACATTTTTATTTATCCCAAGTCATTTTATTTGATAACTTCATTCAGTAGAAAATTCTAACCACTCATTCATAGCGAAATCACTGTTTGATAGCAAAGACCACCAAAGAAAAGGCAAGCAAATTTAATTTGGGGGTTAAAAAATTACTCAGGTTATTTCCATGGAAATGCTCTGGACTATTCTCTTGGATAAATAATTACTATACTATACTTAGTAGCATCTATCCACTAGGACTGCAGCACTTAGGCAGTTACACCCAGATTATAAACCGTTAAGTTTCCTGCGTAAAGCTTCAATCGCAGCTATTGCCAGATGCACAGGATGCTTTCACTAGATGAATGAGGATCCCTAACTTGGACACAAGCATCTCTTAATACACAAATTTCAAGAGCTCTTAAGACCCTTAGGCATCTGGTTCCCATTGACTTGCTATTGCGGCAAGATGCCTAACTCCCTTAGGTGTTTTTGAACAGTCAATCATAGGCAAGTTTTGTCTGGAAGACTTGATCCATATTGTCCCTTTTCTAAGAACTATTAGATCCAACTCTTCTTACAAAAAGCAAGGGAACCAATTTCAGACATCAAGGATCATAAGTTATCAATTAACAGAACTTCGCACTCTTTCTAATGCTGGTGAGCATCAGCATTTCACAGAAAGAAAAACAGACATAATCAATCATTTTTCATTGTTTCATGAGTGTTATTTTCTCCATGCAGAGTATAAAACTCCAATACATTCATTAGAGATTATTTCTTGATGCAGTTACAAACATATTTCTCTCAAACTAAGGGAAGCTATTGTAATCTCAAGAAATATGAGGACACTTGCAGCAGTAGTTTCAACTAAGAATAGTGGTTTTGCTGTTTGCATTAGAACAAATTGAATTAATATGAATTTTATTATTTTCAGGTTTAATCCTGGGTGATTTTTACCTTTTTCTTACCAAAAATATGGGACCTTTAATAAAGCAGACCTCTCTTTTAGACTTTTTCCTTAATTCTCGGAATTCATCTTCACCCATCACCTTCATCCCATCCATGGGTATGAACCACACAGCAATTTTTTTCTGCTAGCTTTTAGGTTTATGCAAATATCCTATGTGCTAAAATCTCATCTCCAGTGCTTTTTTTTTTCTTTTAACTCATTGTTATTCTTTTCTGCAAGTACAATTCATTGTTTTAGCACTGCTAATTTCCTGTCTTGTTGAGAAAGTTAATGGCAACATCTCAGGTTCAGCTATGAACTAGTATATTCTAATACATGTATTACCTGTGTTATGATGCTTTTTGGATATACAGAAAGGCTCCAACCTTCGCCATCATACAAATCCTTAAGTGTGTTCAGGACTGGACCAGAGACCAAGTCAGAAAACCAAAATAATATGGAATTAATATGAAATACACAAATCCTAACTGCTGTGGAAAACTGTAACACCAGATCAAAATATTTTGGTTTCTGGGCCTTTGTACTAATTAAATACCTTTATCTTCTGTAAAATGTGGGGAAAAAACTTCTTCTTAAAGAACACCATTAAGTTAAAAACTCTGCAGCTAGGAAAAAAGTTTAAGTCTGTGTTTATTTGGCCTGCCCGTTCTTCAGAAAATATCAATATCAGGACAATATGACAGTTATAGTAGCGGTTTCTGTGATATGAGCAGCTTACCATCAGGAAAGTCCTGACAAAACCTGCCAGAGGCCTTTCCCAGAAACTGGTACACACCTCATTATTAACAACCAGCCCTCAATACAGACCGAAATTGTTTTACTGTACTATTGATCCTATAAGCAGCTGTATCAGTTTTAATGATTTGCTTTCAGAGGATGCTACTGGTATAGATAACAGGAACCAGTATTGCTTTATATGTATTTAGATAAATAAACAAACAAAAAAAGACTTAAACTTTTCTTAAATAGGAAGAAAAATCCCTTCAAAGATTTGCATTAACATTTGCTTGATTCAGACATTTATATGATTTTTTTTTTTCATGGGATGTTCTTCTTGATATACTAGGATGGAGAAAGTAAAATCTTCTAATCATTAATGAGATTAACATATAACCCCCCCCATTCACTTAAGTGATGATTCTTACCATCCCACTCTCCCACATTTGCTTCATAGTAAAAAGGATGTTAATATGGAAAATTGAACTCCTTTGTAAATATTAACCAATGAGCTTCTTAGCAAAGACTGAAAAAAATTTACGTATATATTCTGTGGTTTCCATTTCCTTGGCTTTATTGTTTTTATGTAAATTCTCCCAGGACATTTCAGGTTATATGTCTGGAAGCCCCAGCCATTCAGCAGAGGAAAGGTTGAGAGAATGATGAGAAATGTGCTGGAAGAATTCACATAAAAGCTTTGGAGACATGAAAATGGAAACAACAGATACTTAAAAGCCTTATTGCTCAAAAAAAGAAATGTCTATCCAGCATGTGCATGCGTGTGTTTTAATGTAGCTATCTCTGTATACACAGACATGTATTATTTGTAAAAACACTGTACAGAGCTATGAAGGAGCGATATTAGTGTATCTGATAATTTAAGATGTTCTCAGGATATTAGGGCAATGAAAGTGAAAAAACCAAGTGACTTATGTTATTAGAACCCAGACATACATATAAATAGCTCTATGCATAGTTGTCTTGCATTGAGTTTTATATATCTTTTTATGTAAGTGAAAAATATAACCAATTTCAATGTGAAAGGCTGTTCATAAGATCTCCCTGTACTCTTGTGAATGATAGCAATTTAACTGTCATGGAAACACAGAGAATCTATGAGTAGGAAAGAATTTTTAGATGCTATTCTTAAATTACAGATTTTTTTTCCCCCAATACTCTTAAAGACACTTCAATGTTAACTACTAAACCCATGATGCTAGACTAAGCTTAGTCCTAGGATGCTTGATTTCATACAAGTACCACAGCATTATATATCACAATTCGCAATTACATACCTGTCCTGGTTTCAGCTGGGATAATTTTCTTCCTAGTAGCTGGTACAGTGCTATGTTTTGAGTTCAGTATGCGAAGAATGTTGATAACACTGATGTTT
>JAOBAS010000020.1:24572168-24616578 GCA_025311575.1 Elanoides forficatus
GGCGCTCCTCGCCCGCCGGAAGGCCGCCTCCCGCCTGCTGGCGCTGCCCGGCGGCCCGCTGCGGGCCCCGGAGGGGATGGGGCCGCAGCTGCGAACGGAGGGGCAGCTGCTGCTGAGCCGGCTGCGGGAGGAGGTGCAGGAGGTCGAGCCGGCGGGGGAGGCCGCGGGGCGCCTGCGCTGGCTGTCCGGTGTCCTGGAGGAGCTGCCCCAGCCCCGGGCCTTCGAGGTGGTGGCGGCGGCGCTGCTGCTGCTCCTGAGGCCGGGGAGTGATGCTGAGCAGGCCGGAGACAGGGGTCGGGATGGGAAGAGCTTAGACGGAAACCAGGCGAGTGCAACGGGAGATGAAGGCGTTGCCGGGCTCCTGCTTTCCTGGCTGCTGGGGAACTTGGAGCGGTTTTCTGCCTTCTGCCTTTTTCTCCCAGGCTCCCTTCTTGCCTCCCTAGCTGGTCACTATTCCCAGTTCAGCAGACCTTATTTGGACCTCTTAACTGGCTGGGGAAGCCGCTTGCTTTATGACCCTTTGCAGGGACGGTGGGTTAAAAGTTGTCTTGACAAAGCTGAATTGTCCTGGGAGGAGCTGAGGGAGCGCTTCGCCTGCCTCTGTCGGGGATCTGCACTGCTCAGGGGACAGACCCAAGCTGCTCTGAAACTCCTGAAGGCACAGGATGGAGACTTTACAGTCTGTGGCCTAAGTGTGTGGACTGACTTACTGATGGAAGTAGAGGAATATCTGAGGAAAGCAGCAAAGCGTGAACGCACAAACCCAAAAGCAACATGAAAACTTCTGAAATCCAGCAAGTCTGCTTAAATCTATTCGATATGAAAGGCAAGAAAACCTTATCTCGCTTGAGGTTGAAAACCAAGCATTGTTGTGACTGCAGATCATGCTGTTTCTGACTGCATGTGAAGCCTTTTGGGGAGGCCTGATGCTTTCTTGTAATCGCGCTGTCAATTCTGGTCACTGCAGGAGATGTCTCTCTTTTCAGTACTTGCTGCTCACCTTAGTGAGCACAGATTAGTGACCTAATAAAATGAAGAAAATGCTTTCTGTTTCAAATATAGAATAGTTTTCTGTTTAGAAAATATTGCAGTTTGGATATGGTCATGGTAGTTGTGTCTCTAACTACTGGAGGCTGACCAAAAGCTCAAAGGGAAGGTGGAGTTTCAAACACAAAAACCCCAAATTCAGGGTTTATTTAGTAGTGGTTGTCTTCATTGGGGTGTCTGCTCTGGTGGCCACTTTCATGCTTCTATAGCACTTGCACATGACTTGGCCCCTAGGTCCAAGTGAAGGTGAGAGAAAGCCAGCTGGAAAGCTTATTGAAAAGTTCTAAAATTAGAAGGCTTTATTAGTTGCTGTATTATATGATAATATGCAAGTGTTTCCTAAGAAAACTGCAGTAAAATGTAGGGTGTTCTGTGTGGTTTTCTTCCCTTTTCCTTAGTCTATTACATGACTTTTATTTTAGTTTTATGGAACAGAAAAGTGAGTGGACAACAGACTTTTTTTATTAAATGACAGGAGTTTTATTCTTCATGTTATGTTTAATCGGTTTATGTGAACAAAACTTGATCAGGGTGGTTTCTATCTTACCTTATCGCTGTCATTTAAAACGAGTGTTATAATGCAGAGGTAACATGTTCACATGTATTTAGCTCTGTAAGCTCGTATTACCAAAAGCGAGCAGTATCGTAAACTCAGTAGTTGAGAAAGATGGGGGAAATTTATGTGAATACCACAAAAAGAGGTCGTCATTAATGTTTTGTGTGGAGTAGCTGCCAAAGAGTTTCTATAGCCCATAGTCTTGTAGTTTAAAGATCAGTTGAGACATCTCTCTTTCTTCTGTTGCTGAAGTCCCTTTAGGAATGGTTAGAAGGTGCTTTGCTTCTACTTATAAGCTTAAAAAAGCAAATGATATTAAAAAATGTAAGCTGGATTGAAGCCAATTAGAATAATAGTCTGTATTACAACATAAAATAGTGTATTCACCTATGGTAGATATTTCTGTACCACAAAACTAGAGTGGGAAGGATCCTGTTATTTTGAAATGGAAACAATTTCATTGGGGAAAGTAAAAGGGGATGAATATTGCTTATCTGGGAAAAGAAATAATGCCTATTTTAACTCGTATGGAAATAATTATAGACATAGATAAGTTTGTATTCTTCCCCCTCTTTTAAAACAAAAGAGATACTCAAGGGTAGCACACTTTAAATAGTTAGAAGGACATGCTGCTAATCTCCTATCAAAGATATGACTGTTTTCTTTGGATTTCTTGCTACATCGTGTCAGTGAGGCGATGAAGTTATGGAGATCTGCAGATTAACATATTCTAAAAGCTACAGCTGTGGCATTTGTCTTGCCCTTTCTTAAAAGGGGTTTTCCCCCCCCTCATGGAACTGGTGGTGGTGGTCAGTCTTAAAAGACAGCACCATGTCAGTGGACCTCAGGACTGAGTCAGTATTTCTGTGGTATTGAAAGAAATATGAACACTGTCTATAAGCATTTAAAACTGCTAGAAGTATAAAGCATGAAGTTTGAACTTATGTTGTCTAGCCACAGTTCCTTGCGTTATGTAGTTTTGGCATTTGGTATGGAAACTCTGCACTTGAACTTACTGTTAACGCTTTTAACAGGCATAAGGTTTTTTGTCTGTTAGAATACTTTTTCCTATCAGAGGTTTCTGATGAATGATATACCCAAAGATACTAGTCGAAGTCATTCCCTTCTCCCTGGCTATATGTTAAGGGTAAATATAAAATGTTGCAGTAATGTTACAAATGTTATAGTAACAAAATAAACCTTATCAGTGATCCTTCTTCTGCATGGAGATCTAATGGGGAAAGTTGGGTAGAAGCTGCTGGCATTCCCTCTCTTAGTGAGGGATAATTGATCTCAACTATTTAAAAACTTACTATTCTCAGGTACCTGAGACTCTATGACAAATTTCAATGAGGGTTAAATCTTGGTTTTGCTTGTCAGGGTGGATATGTTTCCTAATCTACTCAGCATGTTGACCATGAGTTAAGTCTCTTAGCAGCTTTTAACTATTTCTAGAATAAATCTGATGCTTGTAGGGAGTTGGTACTTGCACTATTTCAAGTCTTGCTTTTTGATAAACTTAAGATTTCTCTTATAAAATTCACTTCACAAAGACAGATGTCTTCCTTCCAAGTAATGTATCATTACGTCTTTTACCAGCGAAGTGCAGCTACAGAATCTTCTACTGGAGCAGCTAGGAAGTAATACACCCTTCAGTGTGACTTTATTAAGAAAGTAAAGCAATAATAGGGAAGGGACAGGCAGGAGATGGGCCAGTGTAGACCATATGTACTTGATCTCCAATTCTGTCCTCTTTATAGCAAACCTGAGTAGTAAAAGGTAGTTTAGCCTCAGTGAGGCAGAAGCACCTGGTTATAGCAAATTTGCAAAAATGTTCTAATCTGTCCCAAATACATTATAAAGAAGTGCCAGATCCCTGATTACCGAATTCCAAAATCCATATGGCGTTTATTGAAATAAATGCACCAGTCCACATCCCCTATTATTTCAGCATGCTCATCGAGTTTGCCAGGTAGCCATGCAAATGTCACTTGGTTAAAATTTTTTGGAACTCGGCTTTTAATAAAAGTGTAAACAGGAAAGGAACAAATGTGATGTCTGTAACCTCCTCCCTCTATGTATTTGGAGCTCGTATTTGTATGCTGAGGTTTGCAGCCCAAATTTGCAATCTTTTGACCTAAACGATCTCAACTGTCATGGGAGGTAAGATATTAGAAATGACAGACTACAGTCTCTTCCCCTACCACCTTCTTCCCTTTTTTACTAATAAAGAGAAACGGATCTTTGCGATGTTCTCTAGTAAAAGGATGATTCAAAAAACTGTGATATTCCTGTTTCAGAAGACTGGTAAGGATTGTGAAGTGAATCAGGATTTTACTTGCCCATTAGATAGCTAAGATGGATAGCTTTTGCTACCACTGATTTTTTTGTTGTTGTTTTGGTTCGGTTTTTTAAGTAGTAAAGGGAAAACATTTTGCCTTTTGTCAAACAGTACTGTAACTCTCCACAAGTGACATAGTAGGAGATGTCTGGATATTAAGTTGCTTTTTTTCTTATTTTTCTTGTGAAGTGTCTGTTACCTTGTAATAACTGTACTAAGCAAAATCTAGAAGAAAACAAATTATGTGTTCTAGTAATCTGTAGTATGTATCCAGATACTAGCATAAGGGTAAATGGTGTAGAATAAATTGTTCATTTAGGAAAAAAATATAAGCAGGTTGGTACCATCCAAATGAATATGAGCTTGATTGTGACTGAAAGAACACGTGTTAAATTCAAACTGTCCAGTTGAAATGTCAAGTCCAACAATTCATTAAAATGAATTCTTGTTTTGCACACAAGGTTTCTTTCCCCCACCCCTCAGGTGAATAAGGATCTAATGTTCTTGCTCTTCAGTGACAATGATGAGTGAGGTGTTTTGTGTTAGTTGTTTTTTTTTTTTTTCTTTTTTTCCCCCCCTTTTCTCCTTGTGTGTAAGAGAATCTTTTTTTAGGTTATGAAGACAGACTAATATTTTGATCATATGGCAGTGGTAGTTTCAGGTACTGTTTAACTAGAAAGCTAAGTTGAAGTTGTATGGCTAATTTTAGTTTTGCTGTTTCTGAAAAATGGAAGATTTAAAGCTAAATTTTATTCGTCGTGAGCAGTTCCGATGAATGACCTATTGCAGAGTGCTAGTGAAGGCCCCACACCATTGCCATGCAGAATACAGCAAAGAGCAATAGTGCAGGAATCATCTGCTTGAGAAGCTTATTTAGTTTGATGGGCAGAGTTACAGAAAAATAAATAAAATGCAAGTGGAGATGGTGAGGAGAAAAAGGAGAAAACTGCTCCCTTCTGAAGGCCCTGGAGAATGGGTAGATTTCCCCTTCACCAAAACTGAGTGGCTTTGCTATTGCTGGGGACAGCATTGGATCTATGAATGTTGTGATTAAAAAAAAATAAAAACAAAAGACTTTTGATTTGATCTTGGCTGCTCTGCTAAAGCACTCAGCCTCTGTGTTCCCTAATGACCGCTTGGATCAATGGTTTAACACGTGAGAATATTAAGGTAGTGAATGAGAAATGTAGCTGTGTGTGCAGGGTAGGAAACTCTGCTTATTTAAGTAGGGGTTGCTCTTGCAGATCTGAGAGCAAAAGGACAATATCCTGTCTGCCCTGGTATCAAATAGACGTGAACAATCACAAGTATGGTCAGGAAGAGTAGCCTTTTATCTGTTAATAATTAATATAAATCCTTCTCACAAGCTGTTTGCTCTCAATATTGTATTTGTCTCATGAGAGATTAAATGTTATTTTGACCAAACACATCATTCTGTATTAATCAGTTATGTGCCTGTACTGAGTTTTGGATTAAGAGACTATAGGCAACCTGGAAACAATTACATGTTTGTTCTCCCTTACCTATATACTTTTTTAAATGTCTCAGAAAAAAAGATGTCCGTAGCAATGAACTACACCAGAGATAAACACATAGTTAAGATGCATTCTCTTTTATTATTTTTCAAATGTAGCCCCAGAAGATATTAGGCTGGTTAAGATAGATACTATTTCAATATCAAAGTCATTCATGTACCAACACCGCTTTAATTCCTTGTGTGCCAATACCCTAGACTTACTGATATTACTTTCCATATGTAATTATATCAGAGTAGTTTTTCATTGTGTCAGTTCTTTCACAACTAGAGATCTTTGTCCCTAAATGTTTAATTAGAGTGGTTGGCATTTTATTTACAGTTAGTGTTTGAATCATCTCGGATACCACAGAGGGTGGCAGCAGAGTCTCTCTGCACAGATGGGCTTGGGCTTCTGATCCAAGGGGAGAATCCAAGCTCGTGAGCTGTTTCTAGAGGCAGAAGAGATGCAGGGGGTAAATACCCACTGTTGTGCTACCCACTTAGAAGTTTCCAATTGAAAAATCCCATTAAGAGTCTATTTTGTCCTTGCAATTCTGATTTTACCAGATCTTTAATGTAGGATCAGGTAATAATATAAACTGTATCCCCTAACTGTCTCTATCCACAGACCTGTTTTATTAATAATATTAGGTATTCAGCTCTTAAATTCCTTTTCTATTACATGATAAATTCCTGTAGTATTAGGTGATCAATTTACTGTAACCCTTAACTAGGACATTTTACCAGAAATGATAGCAGTATGCACTGAACAGAGAATATAGCAATCAAATTCTGAATTTTGTCTTGAAATGCACCTTCCTATTATATTTCTCCCTCTGGGAAGAAAGTCCAGGATGAATGCTTGGACATGGGCTATTCATAGAGTGTAGCTCACAAAGAGGCTAATCCCAGCATCTGATAAAGCGTTATTTAAGTTTTTGGCAGTCGTCATGAGTTTTAAATCCCACCACAAAGATTCAGTATGAATGTTTTCCTAAGGATCGTTTCCAGGAATGAAATGATGTGAACTACTTTTACCTGCACATTTGTATCCCTGTTATTCTTATGGTATGTTAGACTTTATGACTATCCGAACAGGAAATCGTAATTGTGGTCTTGAGTTTCTGTACCTAGTGCTTCTCTCAATGTAAAGTTAGCAATGGAAGAAAATGATTATGTGCTTTCTATTGTGTATGATAAAAATTATTCCCATAAAAATAAGCCACCAATACAAGACTAATTGTCATATGATCCAATTGTCAGTTAAATGCATAGAGAAATGCTTGATTTTAATGCTGGATAGCTGGGAAAAATTGTGTGGGTTTATTTGTTTTCCTCTCGTAGGAGGAGATAATGAATCGTCTTGAAATACCATCAAGCCGAAATGTAAATGCAACCTCTATTTCCAATACTTATAGGCAGTGAAGTCATTAATATTTTTTTATTAATGTAAATGAGCTAGGTAAGTACAATTGATTTCTTCTAGGATTTAATTGGACATGATCAATCCCTAAAACAAGTGTGACAACAAGGTCATTCATCAACTGCCTAATGTTGCAATATCTAAGCTTGCCCTTTCAGCTAGGAAAGGATGCCATGCCCTGGGGAAAAGGCTTTTAAATCATTCTGCTATTGACAAAAAATTGTGTACTGTCGTCTCTCACAGCCTATACATTAATGCTGAGGTGAAAGTTGCTGAGTTCAGGTGTTTTATAATTTGCCTTGTAAATGGTATCTCTCTTCAAGCTTAAATTTCTTTTACATAGTAAAAATATAAGGTGTAAGGAAAGCTAAATTTAAGTAGTATATTAAGAGTGACAGTCAGCTGCTTGGTCTGGCCCAAAAGTTTAGGAAAACACATGGAGTTCTCTTCCTGCCTACAGAAACACCACCAGGGTTTGTGTCCTACCAAAGCAGTTGTGTTTGTATCCTCGAAGGGTTGATGGTGCTCGTGAGAATGTGCTTAGCATTCTTCCTAGTTGGAGGTTTTTGTTGGGTTGGAGGAACACTTCCTATCTGAAACTAGGACTCTCGACAGCTACGCAGGGATCTTTAGGCTTTGAAAGTGATGAGCAAGAAAATATCATAAATTAATTTATGTCTAGATCTTTTTTGACTCACTCTTGAGTAAGAAGATGCTTTTTGCTGGATTCCACCAATGAAATAATCTGACCCATGGTTTGTTTATTTGCTTCAAGTTATTTTCAGCACTGAGTTCACCTCCAGGTTGCCCAAATCTTTTGGATTGTTGTTTACAGGTTTGCTTTCCCCCAAATCCAACAAGCACCTTCCCTTTTATTCCTCATAAATGTGCACAAAACCCTGTTCAGGTTGAAAGATAATATACATTAAGGGAACAACAGGATGACCATACTGCAGAAAATAATTTCTGTAATATGAAACTAGAATTTCTTACTACTACTGGAGTAGTCAAGTAAATACTTGCCCCTATTTTTAAATGGATTTTTTAACAAGTTACTGCATGAGTCAAAAGTCACAAGGCAGCAAAAAAACCCCACACCTTCAAATGGTATGCCAAACTGTCATTTAACCTAAAAAGCACAGATAAGATGCAGCAGCAGGAAGTGAAAGCTTGAAACAGTTAAAAGAAAGATTCAGTTTTCTGTAATGGTAAGATTATCAGGTTAACGGAATAATTTATCAACCCTTTTTGTGATTTTCATTGCTTCCTTGCAAACCTTTCCAGAGACTAGGTGTCTTCCCAAAATATACTTTTTTTGATTTCGAGCAAACGTTTCTCGGCTAAAAGTAGGACCGAGCAAGTGAAATCCTATGGCCTTTTAGGGGGAAAAGTGAGGATTAAAAAAAAAAAAAGATGAAAAAAACCAAAGAAGCAACAATTTATTACATTGGTTGTTGGTATGAATCTGGGGACTCTGGATCTTCCTGATGTAAGGTTTGCAAAGATGTGTGGCTGTTTTCAAGACCACGTGTTCCTGGGTGATGCATTTAACACCCTGGATGGAGCACGAGACCACGATGCAGCGCAGACCTGCAAGACAAGCAGGAGTACAATCCTACTGTTAGTACTGATAGCATTGTGGCAGGTATTGTTTGGGGTTTTTTTAGGTACAAGTTCTTGCAGTGTGAGCCAAAGCGCCTGGCACTGTTAGTGGTAGCAGGCCTGTGAGCTCCAGAGGTGGCACAGTGCGCCGGTATTAAACTGGGCAAGTTTCATCATTCATCTTGCAAATCATATTTACTGCAAATGCATGGATGTAGTTTAAGGCCCAAGGAGACAGATACAGCTAGAGAAATGGTTTATATTGCCAGAAGACTTCTGCCACTATTGCTAGAGCCAACATATTGTTCTTTGTTTCAGAGCTGACGGAAATGTTGAAGTGAGGGTAGCAGGCATGGGCTGGGAGGAGATACTGGCTTGCGAAGTCTGAAGTCACTGTGCGAGTTTTGCATTGAGTTCATAGTGCTGCAACAGTACCGTTGAGTGCGAGCTGCTGTCATCTTGCCTTCTGCCACCGTTGTCCCACTTTTGCTATTTCGGATTTGACAAAAAACCTGCTTTATCTGCACAGCAGAACATTTCACCCAAATAGCGGTCAGGCATTGTGCCGGTGCATGCCCTTTCCCACTGTGAAATTCTGCATCTTGCTGTTTGTCACACCTCATGACCCTGATCGTCTGTAAGCGGTGAGCATAGTGTAGAGCACGTGGCTCATAATGATGAAAGCTGCAGTTGTAACATTTTGAAGCAATCATTGTTGAAGACTATTGGAGTCTATCCAGTAAAAGTGAGAAAATATGTTTTGTCTGGATCGAGCTTAATACTGCTTCCTTTTGAATGTAATTGGATTTTTGTCACTGACTCTAATTGAGGAAGATAGAGCATGAATTTTGGTGTGAAATGTAACGGACATTATCGCCACCAAAGCAGGAAGAAATGCTGTTCTTATACTTGAAAGATCAGACAAACATGTAGGGCAGGAGTTCCTATGTAAGGAATTTAGAATGTGAAAAAATAATTGTTTCTTTTAAGTAACTGAGGAATGATTCCTAAGATGTTAGCTCTGGTAACACAAAACTCTCATCTTCGCACCTTCCATTTAAGTCAAGTTTTCTAAAACTTTCTCTTTGTCCTATGGCTTTCAACATATGACAATTTTTATACCTGTTCAATCTAAGAAGGGGAAAAATGGCATAAATCATTCTTGTCTGTGTTCTCAGTAACGTCAAAAACATGTGTTGCTGACACTGCCAGTTCAAGACTTGTTGGAAACATGAAATAAATTGCAAAGGACTAACAGGAACAATTTACAGAAGGCGCGTTATCCAAACATAGGCACGTGCATACTCCACTAGTCAATGGACATATGGTCGAATCTGGAATTACTACAGTAACTTCAGGTAATAGTGAGCATGCACTAGCCACTAATTACAACAGGAAAACACTGGTCCCTGTGCACTGCACTGACAAATTGCTCCCAGTGGTATCTAAGCTATTTCACTGTTGTCATTATAGCCTCTAGCAAAGTCAGGATATTTGAAAAGAGTATGGTGTCTGCAACCTATTAAAGATATTATATCCCTATTTATAGTCCAGTTCCATGAATAGAAAATTCCAACAGAAGAACGTTTACTATAGAAATTTTGGAATATGGAGCTTTTAAAGGCAGTTGTGTTTAGTTTACAGGCCAGGTATTTAGAAAAAAAAGCAATTAAAGCCACCTTGCTCATTAACCTTTCAGTTCCTTATAGGGAACTTTAAGCACAAGAAAGTGATTGCATTTTGATTTGTAATGCTTCAGTGAACCGGACCTCTTCTCTGTGTATGTGTGCATTGCATTAGAGAGCAGTCTCTAAACATTTGCATGTGGTTTTGTTCTACCACGATTTAAATGATATGATGATCTTCTAAACTCTTTGAGCTCATAGAATCCAATCACCTTTTGCCATATGCTTTGTTCAGTCCTTTTTTACAGTTGCTTTGCAAAGGTATGATATCAGAAATACATGGCGTAAGTGCATTACCATGGTTATTGCTAGTTTGCAGCAATTGAGAAGACTCAACAAATTATAAGCAGTGGCAGATCAAGACTGTGATTTATAGAATGCATATTTTGACTTTTGCATTATAATTTGGAAGAAATGACAGCATGAGTATTACCCGTCTGTTGCTGTTTGAGTATGATAAGCACAAGTCAAAAAAATTATTACTCCCTTTAGAACATATCTGAAGTGAGGAAAAAAAACCTATATCCCATGCAGTTGGCCCAAGAAATGGGTTAGCTGAACCAGAAATCATTATTTTAAAACAGTGTACGGGTTAGCATAAGAGGCAGCTTTAACAGTATCCTGATTCTAAGAAGCTAATTAGAATTGGTGTGTGTTGGTGAGGATCATGTCCTCATGTTAATCTTTCATTTTCTTCCAACGACAATTAAAAACCACAAAAGGTTAGAGAAAGATTTTTGCTGTCTTCTAGTTACAGAAAAATAACCCAGATGTTGGGTTTTTTCCTCCTTCAGTCTTCATGAAGGCATATCCAAATAAACCTAAAATACAGAGCCTCTAAAATGCGAAGGTTTTTCATCATCTTGGCAGCTGTGACACACAATCGTAACACACCTGATGAATCCTTGTCACTACAAACACTTCAGGCACAGTGGCATTTTGCTCTTTATGCTGAAGATCATGACTTCAGTGTTTGGTGAACGTTGCACATGTACTTGAGGTAAAAAGTTCAGCTACTGATTAAGCTCTGGAGGGAACTTTTTTCCAACAAGATTAGAAGAGACCTTTGGTTTTCATTTCTCTTTGTATTTAGCTTCATATTTTGTAGTGTGAATTGTCACTGCAAAGGTCGGAAATGTTGGTTCTTACAGTCTCCCCTTTTGAGCCTGCTGTATGCAGTAGTACAGCATAACTAAAATGGTTTGGTCCAACTAAAGCAACTGGTCTTAAGAAAAGAGTTCTTGAAATGTAATGGTAAAAAGGGGATTTTCATATTCTTATATGAATTGCCATGCTGTTTGATATACTTATTCTGAATACATTTTTTTTTAAATCTCTATTTAT
Source organism: Elanoides forficatus (assembly GCA_025311575.1). Lineage (NCBI taxonomy): Eukaryota > Metazoa > Chordata > Aves > Accipitriformes > Accipitridae > Elanoides > Elanoides forficatus. The sequence goes on from JAOBAS010000020.1 coordinate 24,583,683, forward strand.
AGGCCTGCCTGTACATCTGGACATAGCAATTTTTTTTAAGGAGAAATAACAGTGTAAGAATTTTTACTGCTGAATCATCTTTCTGGATTGTGAAATTAATGATTTAAATGTAAAATACACTTACTTTAAAGTTATCAACTAAACGCTACATCTTTTAATTGAATTAAGTTCTAAAGTAAGTAAATAACGGCATTGTCGTCTGTCAAGTGAAGGGAGAACTTGAAGTAGAGAAATCAAATGACTTATACAGAGTGATACAGGGAGTTTGTGGCAGTTGGCCACTTGATGCAGCTATTTATATTCCCGTGTCTTATCGCAAATCTGTCCTTGTTTAATTATGAGACTAAGATATTTTGAATGTTTCACAGCAGTCCTAAGGTAACTTTTAAGAAAAAGCAAATAGCCATTTGATATTGCCAACGAAATTGTTCATCACGTGCACGGTTGTAAGCTTCGTCTAGGTGACTTTCTTATTCCTTTAGCGCTGCTATGGTAAAAAGTAATTAAGTTCACATGAAGCAAATAGAAAGTGGTAGCTTTTCCACCACAATGAAATGCTGAAATCTGAATGAATGATGAAGCCTTTAGAATTAGTGGCACATTACTGCAGTGAACTGAGAGAGTGACCTGCCCTGAAGGAACAGGGAAAAGCAATAATGTTTGTCCCCCATCTGTCAGAAAGGTGTAGGAGACATTTCTTGTTACATAATGGCTGTCCCATTCCTTGAAATATTGTGGGGATTAGAAAATATCATGCATAATTTATGTACACCATCTCTATTCCAGAACCATACATTACCATTCCCACAGACAGATTACACTGACATTCTGAACCATATGTATGGTTTATGCAGGTAACATAATACTTTCAAATTATATGTGCTATGAGCCAATAAAATTAGTATGGCGTACTTATGCAATAGCCTCATAACAGCTAAACTAACAAAGGTTTATAAAATACTTCTCTCCTAATTTTTCATGGGGCAGTCATTGGTTTTTATTTTTTCCCTTAGCTTTACTAATGAAGTGCAGCATTAGAAACCAGCTCTGTTACTAGCCAAAATGCCGGTGTTCTCAGGCATATATTGAATTCCGTTCTCCTATCTCTTCTCAGATGTGAATTTCTAGGATTCAAGAATTGGATTTTGAGCTAATATAGAATTGCTGCAGAGCTATGACAAGTTACACCAGCTTAGAATCGGGCTTCTTGAGGGAGAAAACAGATGAACATTTTAGATAAACTTTCTGAGATGGCATTTTACTCTTCCATCAGTTTTTATTTCTGTATAGGCAGCCTGCATTATTTTGCCAAATACCTTTACTGCTTTACTTCCAAAACAGTTACTGGACCATTTCACTCCATTAGGGCTTTATTTCTTTGCTTGGGAGGGGTGGGGTGGGTGTTGCTTTCTTTTTTGAGAATATCCCACTGGTACGAAACCACTGACACTATTTGACTTCTTGGAAGTATGTTACCAAGACCAATAAATCTATCCAAGGGTCCATGGAAGGATAAGAGGATTGACTGTTTCTGTCGTGTCGGGATTGTCTGCTTCTGAGCCTAGGGAGCCGGAGCCAAGGAGCAGCGGTGAGGCGGCTGGCGATGCACAGCTTGTTTGTCCGCCTGGGAATTGCCGCTGGGTGCTGAGCTGCAGCTTCGGTATCTTTTCTGTGCAGCCCGTTGTGTCCCCGTGAGGAGCAGCCTGGCTCTGCTCGTGCCCCAGAGGATGGTGCTTTCCGTTGGCTCTGCTTCCAGCCCAGTGACGCTGTGCTTCTGCACACCTATGAGCCTTACTGTTGCTGAAGGAGGTGGCCTGGCCCGCCTGCCCGCTCTTGGGGCGGGGGGGCCAAGTGCTTCTCTGGTCGCTTTTTTACGTGGGTGAGAGGCTCTGCTAGCCCGGCACACCTTAGGTTTCACTTGAATCGTTTCCCATTCTGCTTCACCTTGTAGCTCGAGAGCGTGTGCGCTAGGCGGAAGATATGTACATGGCAACATATGGCTGGGGTAGGGGATATGTGCAGCAGTTTCTTCTGGCAGCGTTAGTGTTTTATGCTTTTTTCAAGCACGCCCTTCGGTGTGTATTTTCTTTATTCCTGACCAACAGTTTAGAAAATGGATAGACATTGTGGTTAGCTGAAAAGCGTTGGAAAGAAATCGAGTTTCTTCTTTCATGTTACTCCATTGCTAAGGTGCACGGGCTGGGCTATCTTAAAGAATTATTCATGTAGTCATTTCAGATGTGATAGGCTGAAAGACAGTACGTTTTATTATGTTTTGCTGAATCAACTTATTCTAAAAAGTACGTTATTGCGCTCACTTCAGTCCTTTTCCTTTTTAAAAATCCTATTTCATGATTTGAAAACAAAGTTGTTTATTTTCCATTTAGAAGAAATACTTCTTACTGTACAAGATGACATGAGAAGGGTATAGATCTAATAAATAAAAGATGAGACTAGGTCTACTTCCATTTCACACCTTCTGAGCTGTGGAACCGCCTGGGACACAAGGCATTGATTTAATGTTTCACAGTTATACTTTAAAATTTGATTTCTGACCATTATTGTACTATAATAACTGAAATAGGTGTAACTGATGAAAGTGAAATCTTCCTGCTTTTACTACAATTTTTAATTTGTAGCAGACTTTAATAGTGCTAGGTGTGTTTGCTGGTAAACTTTTAGCTGATTAATTAAGCTTTCTCTCACACCTAAACAAACACACCCACACATGGAGTTCTTAAGTAACTGTAATCTGAAACTTTTCCATGCTGTAAAATCAGTAGGTGGTTGCTGTCAGCGACAGCATATTTGTTTTATATTTTTCTTCGATAACTGTTGGTCTGGAAAAAAAATTCTGGAAATTTAATTCTACACAAATAAAATGGGAAAAAGGCAGGTTTGATTTTTTTTTTTTTTTTTTAAATTATGTTAAATATCTAGGACATGTTAAAACAATGCTGATTTCCATAAGCCACACTACCTGATTATCTGAAATGTTTGAACATTAATTTATGGACTTATTAGATAATTTACTTTGCTAGCATAGTATGTAACTGTACAGACACGTTTTGCCATCCTATCATCGGTATTCTTAACACAAGGAATTTTTGCTGATAGAGATGTAAGGAGAATAAAGCTGTAGGAATTTAATACCATTTCATTCGTGTACATGAAAATCCCCATGGAAACTTAGTGGTCTTTTCATTGATTTCTGTGCCTTGGTTTCTTGAGTGTTGCTTCACAAAAATGGCCTCGGGTTTTTCATTATGTTTGAATGCTGCCTGCTTGTGTGCTACCCTGAATGCTTTGTAAATCAGCAGGTAGGGTCATCAGTTCCTCTTGTGTTGTAGACCTTTATTTATGAGAAATAGCTAACAATACCTGTTCTGAAATTGTCGCTTGTAAAATAACCAATGCTTCAAAGAAAAGAAATATTAAGCAGTTAAGCATGAACCCTGTTTCTTCTGCTGTTACTGCTATAGACCAGTACGGAAAGGACTTAACAGTTCAAAGTCTCCCCCCTCATCCCAGTAACAGCAAGCAACTGCTTTCAGTAGGTTTCCTGTATTTTGTTATTGTGTGTCAGGAAACAATGATATGTAGACCTAAATTAAAAGTGAAATCCTGATGGTGTTGATTCACAGTAATGTATCTACTGGCTTAGGGTCAAAATTTCCTCATCCATGTTCTTTTGACATGAAGAAAGGTACAGACTTCACAAAGTGCTACAGAATAGGACTGCCCAGGTGGTCATCTAAATATATGAGTTCTTTTGCAGGTTTTTTTTCCAGGCTCTTTATTTTGGGACACTGCCATGCTCCTTCTGCCACATGAAATAAGGAAGGTCAGAGTATCTCAGTGAAACCAAATAATTTGGAGCCAAGTTGCATTTCTTCCTCAAATTCTATTCTAAAATATCTTGATTCAACTTGCAATGTTCTCTATGAATGAAGAGGCACAAGTAGAAAAGGATTCCAGGAGAGAGTAAATCAAATATTTATTTTGGTACAATCAAGGGAGGTTTTTATGATCTGGAAAATTAGATTACTAATTCTGTGGTCCCCTTAATGAAAGTAATTGGTAACAGTTCTGGCACATATAATGAGTTGATGAGAACACTTGTTTTTAGATAAAGAGATTTTATCAGAATTAGACTTCATTGCATTTCAGATGGATGCTATTTAGGTGGCAGAAACTTTGTTTGATGGGTGGTCTCTCCTTTCTCAGGTCAGTTTTTACCCTGCTACTGGGCAGAAAGTTAACACAAGGAATTGAGTCTGCTGGGAAATTGGGAAACCCAGGGGGTATGAAAGGCTGAACCAGGTGAGAGCGGGTGACCTGCTACACCACGGGCTGGAGGAAGAGGGATTTCCAAGACAGTCCAACTCAGCATCTACTTGGGATGAATGCAATGGGCGTCTTTACTGGAAGGGGGGGGGAAAAAGCGGGGTGGACCTGTAAAGCATCCTGGTAGTGGACGAGAGGCTGGTGCTGGTAGGAGCAGAGGAAACGGGTGCTGGGGGCTGACCACAAGCGGGCACTGCCCAGCTCTGTGCGGGGGCAGTGGGCACAGCTGCTGCAGCTAACGTGTTTAATTTACTTTTTCCATTTTTTCTTTTTATTTTCCTTTTCCTTTAATTCTGGGATGTCTTTTTCTGTCATTCTCATTATACTTTCTTTCTAACCCATTTAATTATTCTACTGATTTATGCTTTCCCTTTCCTTCCATGAATAAAAACCTGCCAAGATTGGATGTAAATTTTTGTAATTTTTTTTTTTTTAACAGAAGCTGGTAGCTGGCTTTAATTGGATGGGCAGGATGATATTTTAAAAATGCCAATTTCTCTCTACATTTTGCTGTAAGGCTGAAATTAATAATGTGCAAAAGGCAACATAAGTTCTATCCTCACCTCACTCTCACTTAAAACATTTGAGTTGGAATTAAAATAAGATCTTATGCAGCAGCTTAGTGTTGAACTGGCCTGTTAAGAATGGCTTAATTATTCAACAAAAGCACAGACTTTCTGTATATGTTCTCAGCATTTCGCGCTTAGATTACTTCATATATTTGAATCTATCTTGCTATAATATTGTAGCACAGCTTTCTTCTATTTTATTATGTTGACTTTTTGTCATTCCTTAAATTATTATAGTCAGTACTATCTCTATTATCTTTCTTTGCCTTTTTGTTTCTTCCCAGGGTGGATTTCTGTCCGTTTAAATGAAGAGTAAATCAACTTATAAATCCATCTTCAAATGCTTTCACTTTCTTTCTACTCTGCTGTTTAAGTAGAAAGCAGTAATTAGCACAGTGTTTGGCAAGAATATATGCAAATATACTTAATATACAAAAAGTTGTGTAGTATTAAATAAAGCATCTTCATTGCTTTTCATAAAACTTTTAGATGCAAAGGCTGTACATTATGATTAATCAAGTTTTTCACAGCTACAGACAAAAAAAAAAGAAGAAAATATTATCCAATTCATCAGAATAGACTTTTTCAAGGATGAAATTGTAATAAAATTATTGAGTTATGCTGGTCAGAATATGAAAGCAGGATTTTGGTTCTAACCTTTAAGAGCATAATGTTTACAAAGCATAAATAATGAGTGACAGAGTCATTTTACTGGAGGTAAATGCCATGGCAGAAAAGTTGCGTCCTCATTAGTGATGGTGAAACCCAGTAGCTATCGTAAGTAAAAATTTTTGTCACTCCCATAAAGCCAGGGAGATGATGTCAGCAGAATATTTTGTTTAGTTTTTCCTTTCCCTGCTTAATATTTTAATCTTTTCATTGCCGTTACTTGTATTGCAACGGTGCTGTTGGTGCTCAGCTAGCCTCATGGTCCCAGCTGTGTTGTGGAGTGAGAGACAATGGGAGAGATGAAAGGAGCACCCTGGGTCGGAGCGCTTACACGCCATGGATATTGGTCATGGTCTTTTACAAGCTTGGTCTTTGTGCGCTCCTAAGTGAGGAAAAAAGCCCATGTTAGCCCAGGCTCAGCTTTAGCCAGCTGTTGGTAGGGCTTATTAGCTTGGTCTAGGTACCAGGCTAATTGCAGAGATACCTCAGATCACCTGGCCTGACCTGCAGAGAGGAGTAAAACTGTGCAGTTTAAGGTAATGTCAAAGGATATTGCGGTAGCAGAACTGTGGTGGATCCTTGTGTCAGAACTGCTGGCCCACTACTCGGACCCCTAGGCAGCTGTGTATGGTGGATATACAAGCAAGAAAATAATGGAGGGTTTGTACCATAGCTATTTCAGGCCACTAAACCAACATACCTACAGCTAAGGAATCTTAAAGCAAAAATTTACTAGGTGGTTCATGATAAGGTTATTACCAGCTACCATAGAAATCTTTAGGGTATTTAATTATTATTTTAGTATTCATTATTTCGGTGACAAATGAAAATTGAGCTCTGTTAAATGTTGTTTGTTTTATTTCCTTGGGGTCTTTACCGAGAGCAGTAATTTGTCTTTTTTTTTTTTTTCCTTTCTGTAAGCCCCATGATGAATTCAAACATTCAAGTTCATTAATTAAAATGTTTCCTTCTCTGCTTATTTTAACATGGTGCACAGGGTTGATTACCTTTTGCCTGAGTACATTTTGGAAGACTGATGGTTTAGCTTTGAGTTACAGCTTTCGTAAGGATGTTCTCTGAAATTATTTCAGTGACAAGGTCTTGTTCCTTAAGGTATCATACTACTCGAATCATATATGATATGGATTAAAAAAATAAAGACACTGTGCTGGGTTGCCGCTCTCTGTAATGTAACAAGAGGGGGAGGCAGAAAAAAAATTTCTGTTTCTAAGCTTTACTGTCATGAGTAGCAGATGAAGAAGCTTGGTAATAGCGGGGTGCTCTGCGGAAGAGATGCAGTAGCAGTGGGGAGCACTGCTCTTGCTGTTTTAAAACCTACTGCTTTGCTGGTGTGCCCACATGAATAAGGAGCTCTTTGCAAATCTGTCCCAATGTGGATACATGCAAATGTTATTTGTCTTTAAAGTCTCTATTTGAAAAAATTGCATGTTTTTAAAATAGTAACATGAAAATTCTTATAGTCCTTTGAGCTCATGAAGATTCAGACCCTAATTTAGAGAGTTTAGTTTCTCTAAACAGAAACTCCTTCCCCTGGCTATGGAAAGCAAAGAGGCGTTCAGCAGTGGTTAAGAGGCAGAAGGGCCAAGGCTTTTGGAAAGCTGTACGTAACATGAGAATCCCTCGGGCAGAATGGAGGGACCATGCAGTCAGTGCCTCATATTCCCACTTGCCTACAGGGATATAGTTATGCAATTTTAAATGCACTTTTTATTAAACTCATAATATTTTCCTTATTAATTCTATAACATTTCAGAGAGTAATTTTGCACATATTTACATAGAGATAGTGAAGTATATACAATTTTTATATTAAATTTTTATTAAGCATTCAATACTTGAAAAATATTTTTCAGATCCAAACCTGAAGGATATTTAACTATTAGAAGTGCAAATACAATGAAATTGCACTTTGAAATAAAATTGACAAAAATTTAGGAGGAAAGGGTTTCTTAACGTACAGGTTGAAACTCGTTAAGCCTTTTGTAGTTGCCGGGCAGCTGTCGCAGGTAACCTGCGGGCTGGAATGTTGCTCAGTTTTGGTGCTGGAAAGGTGGATGCCAGAGCAGCTGATCTTACTGCTGGGGGCCAAGGTTTGCCGTGGAGGGGGAGGAGAGCAGCAGTTTGTGCTGAGCAGAGATTTAGTGCCCTCAGAGCTGCGGTCCAGGCACTGTTTCAGGGAAGCTGTTTTGCTGGGAAGAGCGCAGCTTTGCTGTGTTTTTGAGGAAGGCAGCATGCCTGTTGGTGATCTTCAGAAATGGCCTCTGCACTTTTTCATCATTTTATGAGCCAATTCCTGAGCAAAGTGAGAACCAGTTCAGAGTGGCTAATTCCTCTTACTCAGACCGGAGGAATCCTCTGCATTTTTGAGCCATCTGTGTTTGCTTTTCATGTTCTAAAAGATCTCTAAATGCACATTTTGTTGGGGTTTTTCTGGAATTCCTCACAGGTTTGTTAAGCACTGGATCGTTACGGATTCTGTTCTTGTGGATTGTGTCTCTTGAGCTGTGTGGGACTTGTGGGCAGTATTCAGGGTTATTTGTTTCAAGCCTGCAATATTGAAATAAAGTATCTCTCCTCGATTCTGATCGCAACTTTCAGCTTCCTCCTGATATTGGCAGATTGCAAGGGTTTTTTCTTTTTCTTGTTCTTTTTGTTCTTTTTTTCTTTCCTTTCCACATTACTTCCTTTGTATCTGGGTGTCATAATGTAATAAGCCTTTTGGGTATTCCCCGAGTGTTTTCTCTGTTCCAGTTTATGGGCAGCCTTGATGAGAAGGCTCTGGCAAGTTGCAGCTGTTTTAAATAGGATTGAGATCAGAATTTTGGAGGGCTTCAGAAGGGTCTGTCCTGCTGGGACACAAACCAGTATGAGATGACTGGAGAACTTCCAGGCTAATATGGAGTAGAGATGTGTCCATAAGAATGTTATAAACAAAGACCTAATGAGCATTGAACTTTATATGCTTTCAATATTGATAATAGAATGCACATTGTGCTGTGCTGTGCAGATGTAGCTTACTTCAGTGCAGATGAATTAAGCTTAGCAGGAGTTTAAGTCTGCTCCACAAACCTGGTACGGACAAGTCATCTGTTACAGATGGAGGAAGAGGTCTTCACCTGTGGAAAAACAGCCCCTGCTGCAACAAGCACAGCTAGGCTACAGCTATATTAGCTAATGATCTGCCCCAGTGAAGGTTTGAGGTAGTATCTTTCTTTTCTGTTGAATGGTAAAAAAATAATGTTTTTAATTTTGCCTGAATTGGTTTTAGCAAGTGGTGAACTAACTCTGTAACATTCACTACTCACTGAATTAAGGAATACAACTGAAATTCGTTGCACAATGGCCAGATACTGCAGTGCAAAAGAAATCCTGGGCCCTTTTTACATGTCTTCTGTTTGCATAAGTAACACCGGACATAAGAACAAATCTTATTTTATGTAAAAGAGAATAATGAAATATATTTACATTAAGATCTTCAGCTGACACCATTGACTGGGACAGATTGCAAGAACCTTTTTTGTGGAGTATTTATTACCTTATGAAGACTCCTACTGAGAACAAGGAAGGGATTGTCTTCACCGCAAACGCTGTTCACTCTTTGCTATCGTAATCGTACTTTCAAACACCATGCCACTTGTTCAGTCAGCATCTAAAGGCTCATCAATGAACAGGTTTTGGGATATGGGCACTTGAGCAAGTTACTGTGACTCTAGAGCATGGCAAGTATCCTGTGGCAGCTGCTTATTTCCTGGCCTTGTCTTTTTCAGATGTGTGAGGCAGACCAGCTAACTTTTGTTAAGGGGTAAGCTGTGTCATATTTATTATAGGGTGAGAGGACATGTTGACAATTACCCTAGAGCTCCTTACGGGCACATCTTACATGCTAGTAACTTATTTGGGATTTGATCTCTATGCTACCAGCCTAAGGCAGGATGTGAATTTTCAGTTCCGTAGTTACATCAGTATAATTAGAGGTATGTACAATCTTTTTTGAGAGGTTTTTTTCCCTTAACGTCTTTTCCTTTTTTTTCTAATTCATGTTGAATCTTTTAAAAAATATTGAAAATAATATACAGCTACTCTTACTCTATAATAAAAATATTAACCTGGGGTACTTGTGCTGGTTTGATCTTAACAGTTTAGCTGTGCTTCTATAAATGTACAGATGTAAAAATCTCTACGGACAAGCATTGAGATACAGTACTTCTAGCAGTAGGATTTCTCTTTCAATCATTCTGTTCTAATCAAATTTGATAGGATCGAAATGTGTGGTTACAAGGTTGACTGGCACTTTTAAACTGTTTTAGCCTGCCACATTTAGCCAAACAGTATGGTTCAATGATGCTAGCCTGCCTTTTAATAGGATGTTTGAATTGTGTTACGGTAACCTGATAGAGCTAACTCAATCTGTGGAAAAAAAAAAAATAAATCATTTTTGCATATCAATGCATGCCAATAGATTGTTGGGCCTTTAATATTTGAAGCCACTTTGGTATATTTTTTTTGTTTAATGCTAGTTGGCTGAGGTACATCTCATCTTTATAGGAGACTTTCAAATATAGCCCACTCTATTGGGTTTTATGTTGTTTAGACATTGCTCCAAAGTCTGTTTCCTATCTTCCTTTCCAAAACATCTCTTTGGTGAGAGAGACTCTGTGCTAGGACCACTTGCATCAGGTGTAGAGCCAACATGGGAGTCCTATAGCTGGCAAGCATTGAGATTTTCAGTGAACATCAGAAAAGGGAGAACTCTTTGTCCTGTGAGAAGTGATTTAATAAGTGGAAGAAAGCTTAGTACCTATTGAAAATAAAGTAAAAATTAAAGAATAACCCCTAGATATTCTGAGATAAGAGTGATGACGGACAAGCCCATTTATGCTACTCGTACAAAAATAGCATGAACAAAGGGGGAAAGAGATGAGCTGCAAGCATCTGTGTAAGTTATCCTACCAGTGATTCTACTCCACAGAACGTCCACAGCAGTTTTCAGCAGAAAAATAAGCCGCATTCAGAGATGACAATTTATCAGGCCAGCCAGACACACTATTAGCCTCTTTGGTAGAGTCATTATAGTAAGTCAATAGTTGATAATTGCGGGCACCCATAATAAGAAAATGCTGTACATTAATCTCTATCTTGCAAATCTCAGGTACCACTGTGTAGTTAAACTCGTAGTCCCAAACTTTACAACAGTAGCAGATACAGTTTTAGGACTGGGATACGTTACTGTCTGTATGTGGGGTTTTGTTTTTTTTTACCGTAACTTATGAATTCTGTCATTAGGTTATGATAGGTGTTACAATTCATGAACAACCGTGGGAAAAACTTTAAAGAGTAACTGATATGTTTTGGGTGCCTCAGTTTTTGAAAGGAATGTAAACTGAAATCTGTGAGTATGATTTTACGGCAGTGGATACCAAGAGATTTTATTTTAAGATTTTGGCCTTTACATGCTTCATGGTAAGCCTTTCCCTGTCTCACAAAAATTGCCAAATTGAAATCTGCATGGTACTTATTCTGTAGTAGTTTGGCATTTGGAAGTGAAAAATGAAAGGGTTTGCTGTGCTAAATCACCACGTGGGGGTTACTGGAGCACATTGTATTTTTGTGCAGTCCCTGTCAAGCCTGATTGTCTTGCATTTTTACCTGCTGTGGATTTCTCCATTTGCAGGAAATCATTATATCTTTCTACCTCATGCTTTTGGGCCGTTTGTTAAAGAATGGAACAAAAAGCTTATGTAATTTATGTAAGAAATTGGGTATCAGACAAGTGGGCTGTTAGAAATAAGTACTAAGATGTACTGTGGATAGTATTCAGTGTAATGCAGCTTTTAATGCCCTTTTTTATTAACCTGTAACATGATGTTTACTGAAGTATCAGACTTTCAGTACGTATCTGATCAGTATCTATCTGTCTGGCATAAGTGGCCCATTCACAATTCAATTCCTAGCTATGCTATTATATTAGAAAACAGTGTGCCAGTGCGTTATCGGGAAGTTCTTTGTGTAGACTAATGTAATGTTTGGTTTACTACTCCTCTAAAATTTGAGGACCAAACTCAGGCCTGATATAAGTCAGTGGAGTTCTAAAAAAAGGAAAATTTCAGGGTACTTTTTGAGGTTTCTATTTGAATAAAATAATAAAACATTAATTTAAAGAACAAAATTATCTTAAATGTTTTTAAGCTTTTAGGTATCACTGTATATTATTTTTCAAGTTTGAGTCATTTTGAAAGAGAAAAATAATCTCTTATATCTTCCAGAAATCCAACATTGCACTCGGTCCTTTTGCCGCTAGGCTAGGACACAGCCACTGAGGGATGTTTGTCTGGCATCTCTCTGGATAGGCTGGAGCTTTAGAAATAACTGTTCAAAACTCCTAGTCTCTCAGCTGCATTATAAATAATTTAAGATTCCCAGCTGTACTGTGCTTGTACAAACATCTTAAAATTATGAGCTCACTGGCATGCAGCTGGGTGAATGCAGTTACGAATGGTTTATACCCAAGGAAAATATGTGAATAGCATCAGAACTTTTTATTTGTTGAAGTGATCTAACATTAGGGAAACAAGGCCTGTAGATTTTTTTTTTTTTTCCTTTTTTTTTTTTCTCTTCACCATTGCTAGCATATTTGTCCTTTCATAGCTGGTGATCTGAGATCTGTGAAACTATCTTGTGTCATCTACTCTGCTTTGTACAGAGCAAGTATATAAAATGCATACTCTTGCTGCTGGTTTATAGCAAGAGGTGATGAAGGAACAAGAAAATGCTAGCTGTAGGGTAGATGATAGCACAGAGGACTTTCCAGTTTTTGTTCACTGAAATTTGCAGTAGAGCTGTCTGTTATGGAGTATGCCGTAATAAATGATGTTTCTGTTCTTAGTGGATGGTCTAGTGGATGTGTCAGTGGTGGGGAACTAACCTAACTAACTAACTATTCCTAACTGGGGAATACAGAATCTTGTCTCTAGAGGGTCTGTGCACACTAAGATCATGACTTTTTGTGCAATACTTACACACTTGGAAGAGCAAAACTGTGTTAAGGATGGATACATTGAAAGTAGCTGTGAGTTATGCTTGTATAGCTGAAATCAATAGCAATTGCATATTGTCACTCCCTTGGAGTTGCCTGCTGGCATATTTCTACATCAGAGAATATTTAGTTTCTTCGTCTTTTGCAGCTTTCTTCATCTTTTGCAGATTTAGGGTGCCTTGTAATTTAGTGCTTAGTTTGAATATCAAATGACCATTTTTTTTAGTGCATCTATATCGTAAAATATGGTGTGTTATTTTTGAACTGCATTGTCTACATGACTTGCTTTTTGTTAATTTTAATGATCAACTCCTTGGGGCAGAAGAGTTGTTCTAAAGTTTCACAGTATTGAGCGCAGTGATAGAGATTAAGTATGTGGAACTGTGATGAACTGCATCCTCTCTGGCATGAAGTCAAGAGCATTCAGTTTCTAGTTTAGCAGTTCATGAACCGGCTTTTGTTTTGACTGATGATGTATTCTTTCTTTTCAGACATCTGGGAGACTCAAGATATCTGCTAGCAAACTATGCTTCCCTGTCTCCCTCAAATGGCATTCTTTCATATAATGTTGATCTCTGGGTTTAACACTACTTCATAACTCTCGATATTGATAATATGCTGATCCACAGAATTACAGAAATGAGTTGTAGGCAACATAGATATGAAAAACCTTCTTCTGTCAGCCAGTTTTCTGACTCAGGCAGAATTTGATTTAGTTTGTATTGTATTGGTCTCGTTTTCCTATGGAAACCTAAGGATAGACTAACATCACTTTTGACTAATAGACATCCAGCATTTTTGCAAACAGTTGTCCTTGTCTTCTGGCTTCACCACCAGGCGTATCTCTCTTCTTATTCATATGGTACCTACTGACTAAAGACAATGCAAATAGGTAATTCTCAGCATTTGGTTTTATTTTCATTTTGGAAACAAAATTAAGGAAAGCTAAATTTAAAAATTCATTCATAGTTAGCTTTTAGTTTTCAGGTTAACAAATGTTTACTCTTTATTTATGAAAGAATTAATTTGAGTTGATTTGTGTATATATTAATATATTTATAAATAAATGTAGCAATTTATTGATTGATGCATTCATTAATTTCATTAATTTATAGGTTCATTAATGGATATAATGATTTGTTAGTAAGTTTAATCGATTCTGTTTATTATAAGATCTATTTGTTAGATTGAAGTAAACAGGAAAGAATAATGGTTCGTGCTTGCAGCATAATAATCCTTAAAACTAATATGATTGTGTTAGGCCTGCCATAGGTCTTGTACATATGACAAGCATTTATGCAGTAAATAACCAAAATTTTTACTACTCTTGGCACAGGTACTTGGAAAATACATTCAGTATTCTGAATTTTTCTCACTTTCCATGGTGTTTTCTCTATAAACATTCTGCCAAATGTAGAGAAAATTCCACTCACCACTTGTTTGATTCTCCCCCTGTGCTAGAATCTGTTCCACACCTGTAAATTTTTTGTTCATGCTGTGCCCTCATGGTTTCAGGGCAATTTATTAACTGTGATTGTTCAGAGACATTTCATACAAACGGCTCTTTCTTGGTGTGGGACCTTGGTCTTCCATAGCTGTGTAAGGATTCGTGGCAAAAAATAACTTTGTGTGGCAAGCCCATTCAGTGACCAGCAGAGCTGCTGAGCAAAGATTTATATAAATAAGTATGTATGGTAGCCACTGGCCTGTTTCTGAGATTGTTGAAATTATATTTTTTATAACTATGTCTTAAGTACAGATGAAGAGTGTTTGTTTTTTCTGATGTTGCAGGATTTCTGTGAGATTATGCACCAGTTAATATTTGTTGGTTTGTTAGTTTTTTAACTTATAAAATGTTGATAATATGTTCCTTGTTTCCCACAGACCTGTGAATCCAATTTTTTTGCACAATGCCTTGGAAGCCTTAAATGTTACAATAATATTATTAATTAATGAAACAATCCTTTTGGCTGAAATATTGGGGAAAATAGTATTTTTAGAGTATATCTTGTCAGGTTCGGTATGCATTCATAGTAATGTACAAAAATGCACTAAAAACATTCTAGCATTTTTATTCATAGTTTTTGAACTTATCAGTTAAAATCTGTTTAACATAAAAAAATTCTTCAGTATTACTGTTCTGATTTATCTTGTGTGTTGGTTAAACTGAAGGCATAATTGATTCTTTCACAATAGAAAAATGCACAGGTGACTAAAAATTCAAGAATTCAACCTTTTCTGGGAAAGAATAGCAAGTTTGTATTAAGAATGGTCAGAACTTCAGGGAAGAAACAGCTCAGTCTGGGAGAAGGTTGTGTATATCTGAACTGATTTATGTACTTTTTCAGTAAAGAAAGACTGAAGTTAAAATTTTGGTGCAAGATTCTTAACCTTTTAACATTTTTAGTACGCTATATAAGCAAACATGATGAATAAATATGATGTTCAGATTTGGTTTGAATGGAGCACTGAGTTTTATCGCTCTGATTCGTAACCAGCTACATTGGTAAATAGGCCATTTTGAGGGAATAAAAGATAGCTAATACAATTACCAGATAGATTGCGGAATAGTTTCTCATATACCTTATACTTTAAGTGAACAGACTAAATGAAATTTTAATGCGGATTTATAGTCTAGGAGGTGGAGAACTGAACTCATGTCATTTCAGCTCTTTTCCATTGAGGATAATCTGAGACAACATATGCTCATGCTGCCTCTGTCTTTGAAAGAAAACAAATAATGCAGAAATCCAGGAGATAGAAAAGGTTTATCATCATTCAGCAATACAAAGATATTTGTCTTGAATTCCTATTCCAGAAGACACTTCAATATTGTTAAATTCTTCAGTGGGAATTTTTGGAGCCTCTAGAATAATAGGGTGGGTGAAGCACCTTCTTAAAAACCTTTATTTGCCAGCGTTTTCCATTATTGTAGCATTATCTGTGCAATACAGCGCCAACAGGTTTTTATACCTGAAAAAAAAAGTACCCCAAAGGAGTAAAAGAATTTGACAATTTTTTACATTTTGAAGAGGAAAGGGAAAAAAATAAAATTTACTGCAAAAGTTTCATTTCTAACTTCAGAAGGTCAGTATATCAGAATGGAGACACTTCAGTAACAGGAAAAATAAATTGGCTATAATATTACACAAGAAAAGACAGGTAATTGCAATACCTTTAATATTTGAAAATTGTTCTCTGAATGCCTGAGTTGTAGAAAAATAGATAAAATACTAGGCTAATCTCTTTGTTGTTGTAATTTTAATGTCATTAGAGGCAGGATTGTGTCCCTGTTATCCTCCCCCCTGTTAGAAGGAAGGATGAAAGGGTCACGCAGAAATGCGAGTCCTCGTGAGCCAAAAATCTTCCTTATAGTTCCTGTATGCAAGCATTTAAAGTGTTTGCAGAGTTCGTGTCATGCTTCCTCTTACTTGCCAAGTCATTTCATCAGCTTTTGGGGTGGATGCAAGCCTGGCCCATCTTTCATCCCATTCCTTCTTGCTCTTTCTCTAAAAGCTACTGTTCATGAGATCTGGCAACAGCTATGTTCCCCTTTATGTTCTTACCAGTTCTACTAGGTACAAGAATTTTTAGGGGTTTTTGTTTGTTTGTTACTTTTTTTAAGGTTTCCAGGTACATGATTTTTCTTAAATTTTCCTGATATGATGGGGAATATGCAACTGCATCTTAGAGGGTTTTAGAGACTGGTAATGCTGGAGAGCAATAACCCGTTTATTATTATGAAAGCAGGCAGTGATTAAGTTTCACCACTCTGCTGTAATGCTGGTGGAGGTTGGGAAGCATGCTTAAAATAGAAAGACACAGAAGAGCAGAGCCTTCAGAACCACTCGGCACTTTGTCTGGAACCCGTAAGGATGCGGAAGGGCCACCGACAAAATAAGTCTATTAAGGGAGCTGCTATGGGCATCGGGACACCTGTTGTTATGCAAGTTCCCTGTAATAAAACCTCCCATTGTATTTAAATAAGGACTAGTTGAACTGCTGTCTCCAAAAAGGCGGCTTTCTGGAACACCATTCTAGCTTAAAGTGAGTATTCTCTGGAGCAAGGCACGTGCTGGGATAGGGAGGACAACGGATCTGCTGCGAGGCGTCTCTGACAGCCAGTTTTGTGCATGGTGGAATAGCATATGCAGCAATGGGAGTGCTGTCTGACAAACTTTTGGACTTATTGCCACAACTTGTTCTGAGGTTCCACAGCTTGAGTAAGAATATTTTTTATTCTGTGTCCTGTGAAGCCTACCTTATCCAAAATCAGGCCAAGGAGGATACATTTTGTCATTGATTTCAAGTTTTATTATATTTATTGAGCAACCTGACCTACTGAAAGGTGTCCCTGCCCATGGCAGGGTGCTTGGACTAGATGATCTTTAAAGGTCCCTTCCAACCCAAATCATTCTATGATTCTATTAAACTACAGCAATATCTTGATCACAAGGCAAAGTAGCCATTAATGCATTAGTTGATAATGTGAATAATATTGGGAAATTCAAATACATCATAAACGTGCATGGCACAATGTATATTTTTGGAAAAAATACGTGCTGCTTATTATTAAACCTTGTTTAATAAGATACTTCTAAAGATGGAAGATGGTATATTTAAAGAACTCCTCTGAAAATGACCCTGTACAATGCAGTATGCATATGTAATTTAATGAATTGAGGCAAACTAATAGTAATAGACCAAAGCACAGTCATTTGAAACTGGTAATCATCTGCTACAGTTTTCACTGCAGCAGGTGAAAAAAAGTGATCAATGACATATACTGAAGTGGAAAAACAATTTGATCACAACATGCTTTTTATACATATGCTCACATTAATCGGGCTATATCAGGTTCTGCTGCCTCTATTTATGCCTACTGGTATTCTAAATCCCTTTCATTCATATTGAAAAGTAAAACACGTTGCCCTTTCTGATCCAGAACTGAGAGGACTTACCATGTACGGCTGAAACCAACACCACGAAAGAAATGGATTGGTAACTTCTTTGCAGGATTTTCCTTTCTTTGGGGGTGGGCGGAGGGGGTTGTTTGGGTTTCCTGTTAACTTCCACAGTAAGGGTTAAATGAAACACGCATTGGGATCACTAAGCTCTGAATGAAAGTAGCCTCAATGCCCTCCTGTCCTTATGAAAAGGAACAGAAGGAACCAGGAGCTCATCATTATTATAGCAGGGACACTCTGGGCTGCTGAAAAGAAAATGAAACAGCTGAGACAGGATGAAACCCTAAATGCAAGAGGGAAATGCAAAAATGCCGAATGTCTATATAAATGTTCTTTCTCTACTAGAACCTTTGCAAAACAAATACAATCTATTCACAAAATGTGTGCCAATAACTGGAGCTCAAAGGAGCAAAGGGATTGCTAAAATACTAATTTAGTTCTGAGTGACACTAGACTCTGTATTGGGAAAAGGCAATTTTAAGAGGTTATTTTTGAGAACTCCCTCTTCCATGTTTGTAGAATGATTAATAATGCATAAACTGCATAAAATGCACAGCCTAAACAAAATCCTGTTCCGTTTTATGTTTATTATAATGCTCAATAGTTGCAGCTTTGGTATTTACAAGTTATAATTTGGACCCCAAATCGTAAGTTTGGCTTAAACATATAAGTATTTTAAAGTGATACATTTTCTTTTTTCAATTTCTGTTCTGTTCTAGAGCCTTAAGGCTTCTGTTCTTTAGATTTACTTCGTTTCCCTACACCCAGAGAATTGAGATACTTTAAAAAAAGAAAAAAAAAATCTCACTTAATATAATGATTATGTGAGCTTGGATTTTTTTAAAAAATAAACAATAAATCACCAATTAATTCAAGATTTGGGATTAAAATCACAAGATTTGGCAACACCGATTTCCAGTGAAATCAGGGGATTAAATTAGTCCAGAATTCACTGCCACTTCTTTAAATGACAGTAGAAAAAAACCCTAACATGCTAATCAATTTAATTCTGACTTTTGGTCTACGAAATTGCCTTCTTTTGACCATGGTATTCCTAGCTTTTTATCCCCCAAATACGGTTGATTCTCTTCTATATTTTACTACATACACTTTTAGGAGTCAGAGTTTTTTTAATAGGACTGTGAAGTGCTGAGCTCTTTTAGTTCTACTAAAGAAGCACCGTGCAATACCTGGACAGAGCATTGTCTTTTTGGCCTAAATCTCTACATTGTTCCCTATATCTGCTAGACTGATCTTGTAAGAGCAGAAAGTCACAAAAATGGGATTTCTCAGGTTCCGGAGCAAGTTGTATCCTGGTCTGAGTAGCGGCATAAATCATTGCAGTCTTGGTGCTGTTCTCATCCAGCCTTCCTCCTCGCAGCCCGGAATGGGCCAGCCGCCAGCCGGGAAATTGGTGCCGTAGGGTAGTACTGCTCCAGTGTCCCTACAGCTCTCGGCATCCTGCTCCAGGTGAGTGTTAAGTAGGTGCCAGTTAGCCCAGCTGGAGACTTCTCAGTGCCAGGTGAATCCTGAGATGGAAAGATGGAGCTGTTTTTTGGCCTCTTCCTGCTGTCAAAGGAGAAAATACAGGCCAGAATTAAGTCCAGAGCCTGGCTCACTATTTAATTAATTTACTCATTTGTCATATAAGTATTTCTCAAAGGTGTTGTGAAGCCTTCATGTCTGGAATGCTTTCTTGTGGAGGGCCTTTGTGTTTGGAATTACTTTAAGGTCTTCCGATGAAAATTGCTGTATTGGCAAAACCAGTCCAAGTATGAGTAGTTGTTCATAGAAGCCACTTGGTACGCGGTATTTGATTACTTTTAGGTACCTTTGCTTTTTCATGGAACTCCACTGCCTTTACAAATGCTGTTCCCTGAAACAGAAAAGAGATTTTCAGTTTTTAAACCAGACAATTGCTATTCATAGAAACAACTTTTCAGCCAATAAATACTATAGAAGGCTGGATTGAAAGGTCACTGCTGCGATAGCCGGTGAGGGTCTGGTTTTTTTAATGGAAAGTAAGTATTATGTGGCTTTGCTGCATAATGTGTTTTGCTGGGAGGTGAAGCTGTGCAGCAGTGAGCTTTCTCTAGAGGCCTATTCTCTTGGCTTTATGTCGAGGACAGGCTTCAGCATTAAATGGCTTTAAGGTTGTCAAAGAAAGGTTATTAAAAATGTTCCTGCCTTTCAGTCTCCATGCTCAATAGGCACAAAAATGCAATACTATAGGGATTTTTTTTCTATTTAGTCATGTCATTTGGCATTTTGCCTATAGCTAAAAATGAGATACCATCTGTTTTTGCCTCACTAACGATTCTGCATTGTGACTTGAGCCAGTTCACTAGTTTTTTGTTACCACTGAAGAAATAAACTTGCCTTCTGCTAATTGCACTTTTGCTACGACGTTTTGGTAGGATTTTAAATCTCAGTGATTGCTTGAGGTGGGGATCTGAAATCACAGTTGTAAGACTTCTGTGCTGGGGCTCTACGTGATGTTGTGTTTGTGCAGTCTTGGCACAGTTCTTTCATCACAATATAGTCTTATAACGTAGCGGGATCACGTCTGCATTGGGGCCTTTTGAATTTCACTGATTCTGTTTTGTGGTATATGGTAGCAGGCAGGAAGGTAAAGTGCAACTGCTGAGCATGGCTCTGCTGCTGTGTTAAGCACAGATATAGGGTGAAATAAAAGGTAAGGGAATAGCTGTGGGCTCCCTACACTGGCAGTCATTGGCATCAGAGCTGCTGTGAGCACTATTGCTGTCTGTCGGGGCATGCATACTTTGGTTATGAGTGAAGGGAGGCTTCCTCAGACCTGCGTGTAACGCACACTTAGAGAGGGAATCCACAATAACGACCATCTCCATGATGATGTGTACTCACAGCATATCTGGAAGCTATTCCTCCACTTGCTGCTGTTTTCTGATGACTTCTGCGACCACTTGTTGACTGACAAAAATGTTGCTCTTGTTGTAGAAATCTCTTGGATGCGAATCAGTGGGCAGTGGAGCTTTGTTCCACTTCACAAAGGATGCTTCCCAGCAGGGAGAAGTGTCTCTCCGTGACACTGAACAGCCTCCGCACTTGGAGCAGACGTGGGCTCGTTCTCAGCTCCCTGCCCACCGTAGAGCATGTCCTTGGGATTGGGGGGGGATCGTAACATTTCTTGGCAGTTTTATGGTTTCCTGATCATTCAGAATAGTGGAAGTGCAGCATAACTTAGTACTAGTATAAACTAGTAAACCTTTTTTTTTTTTCTGGATGGCACCTTTTCACTGTGATGCACATGCATAGGGAATCTTGTCCTGCAGTAGTGTGGAAGAAGCTTTTTCCAACCCTCAAGATTACTGTAGTAGAAGAGCTCTGAATCTAAGAATCTAAAGGGATTTCAAAAAAAGATATTAGAAATCATTAAGGGACTGTTGTATGTGACTGACAGATCTAGGAGCAGTGTTTTTATTGAAAATATCGAGCAAGGGCTTTTGTTTAGTATCATCAGAGCTAGGACGTACATCTGTGTGCACGAGATGAGTTCAAGTCTTTCAGAGACCGTCTAGGACTTTCAGAAAAGTCACTTATGTGATCAGACCACTGACACCTTGAAAAACAATTGTTTCTCTAGAAATGCCGCTCATAGTGGGAACTGAGATCCTTCTCTCATTACGAAACCTGATTTTGTGAGGTTCTTGCCCCAGCTGCTTCAGATTGTATGAGGTTAAAACTTTACTAGTCAGCTTTTCAGCATGAAGGCATTTTTTTAAAGCCCCAAATGGTTTTAATATCTTAAGTTATGTTCTAGTTACTGAGCAGTGCAGAAAGGTAATTTAAAGACAGTCCTGTGCGAATTTTTTGCCAAGGTCTACTTGCTTATTGATGAAACCTTAGATTTTTGCAAGCAGCCACCCCTCTCGGAAGATAGTCTTTATAGCCTTGAAACTGCTAAGATGTTTCAGTTTGAAAATTGGCTGTAGCACACATATATATGTTACTTCCAGAATATTTTATTGTTTTGATTCTGTACTATCGATGGCAATGACTTCATGATGTTTTGATAAAATAGGAATAGACCACTTTGGTGCAAAATAGGAACTGTTTTAAATTCTTTGAGTTTAGAGCTTTTAAGTTATACCTCTCAAATCTTTTAGTTGTACTGTTTTTCAATTTAGTTTGCAGTAACAAAGTATATGTGCACTAATTGGTTGGTATAATGTGTAATTTACAAGGATAATTACTGGTTTTAGGAAGAATCTTCACCACTGTTTGCAAACACTTGCATGTAAAACTCTTCAGAATGGGATGAAAACATGGTCTGTATTTACTTCTGACAGTTTTCAAGTAGCTACACAGTGCAAAACCAAAGCTTTGAGGATATATTACATTTTGAATTTGGAAGAGCACTTAGACTGTATTACAACATCCCCCTCTTACAGTTAGTAGTATTTTAGCCTATGATTAAGGCCTTGCTTTTAGATACTTAATTTTTAGAATAAGAGTAATAGATTTTTGTGTGGATTTCAAAGATGACTTTTGGTGACATCTTGAACTCTGTTCACTTTCTGTTTTTTTCTGAACAAGTCCAAGCCACACTTGTCATGCAAGTTGTCAGGTATAAATAAGTTACTATGACATATTTCTAATGCACATCCCCTTTTTTTTTTTTTTAATTAGTTTGCTAAGGATGCTAGCGTTACTCATAGCTTAGGGCAGAAATTCTTTTACTTAGCCAAATACAAGCAACAGAAACCATGAATATGTATTTCAGCTATCAAAACCAACTCATATTACTAAACTTACCTTCTGCTCTCATTTTCTGTGATTATTGTAGGAAACTAATTTAATGACATAACTATTCACTAACATAGGAAACCTTAAGAGAATATTGCAGGACATGGGATTTGGATTTTGAATGTAAAATGGCAGGGAACTTGTTTTAGGAACATGATCATCATCATATCTTTGAAAATAAATGTCACTTCTGTGATCGACTGACTTAGATTTCAGCACGTAGGTTTTTGTTGAATATATGAAACAATTCTCAACAGGAATCCTTAATGATGAATTCATTGTCTAAAATACATGTTAGAAGAATCAGCTAATAGTTTCCCACAAGACATATTAGTTAAAATGGAGAATTTAATTAATAATTCACAAAGGGAAAGAAAAAGTTGGCAAACAAGCTGTATTTCAGTCAGTGTAAAGGTCTAAACTTTTGAATAAAGTGGTTGAAAATATCTTCAGAGACTGGTAATGGTAGACATACTGTGTTGCTGAACAGGATTCAAAAGGGAGAGACAAAGATCTGAGAAATAGCACTGTGGAAAATCAAAGTAGAGAAGTTTAACAAACTGTAAACATAGAAATAAACAAATGAGATCTATCACATGAAATGCCAGTGATAAGCACACATAAATTAATTCATGGAATTTATAACAAGCATAAATCAGAGACAGCAAAGATAAAAATACTAGCATGGAAGTTGAGAAATTGAGATGAGGGGCAAGAGGGGAGTAGACCAAAGGGGCAGAGAAGAGAAATGTGTTCAGAGTATTCCCCGTAGGTTTTACATCTAAGTCTTAGATAGCCATCAGAACAAAATGTTCTGGTGAGGGGCTTGTGTGCTTACAGGACAAGGTTTACATAAATGGCTCCCCTCCCTGCTTACCCACTGGAGCCTTCCTTTCGGCTCCACTTGCTGAAGCTGAGCAGGGCTGCCTGGTGGATGTACTAAAGCCAGCAGAGGAGGAAAACACCCGTCCATGTGGGTGAAGGTGCCAGAATCTTTGGTTAAACTAGGAAAGCAACAAAATAAAAGTCGGCAGTCATAGCAGTCTCGGCTGAAGATGTGAAATCCCAGCACACCTATGGGGAAGATTTAGCACAGGGTCTTACGGGATTTCTGTTATTAACACCTTTCACTGTGGTTCTCAATGCCTTTCATAAACATGAAAGGGTTCCTGGTATAAAAGTCCAGATCTAAATCCAGGTTTCCTAATAAAATAAGGCTGCCTGGATCCAAAGTTCTGGACTGACCGATTATAAATGGTCTTGAATCATGAAGTTTGGGCCTGGATGAAGTTTTCTGAAACCTGAAAAGTGAATAATCCAAAGAAATGGTCAAATACTTGATCTATGTAAAACATTGTGTCATTTGGCAGAGCTAGAGACAAAGCCCTTCAGCCTTCCTTTATCACTCTTGTCCCAGACCATGTTCCCTTATTTTGAAATTACTTGGAGTATTTTGCCAAATCAGTACCAGTCTGAACAATGTGCACTGCTTTTTGTGTCACATTGATAATTGCACTCTTTTATCTAGGGAATGTGAATTTACAATCAGTTCCTGTTTTGCTCTTTATAGCCAACACTTGTCTTACGCTTCCCATCTTAAAAAATGATCTGAAGTGTTTTGAACTGTAAAGAATTTTAACTGTTCCTGCTGGGTATCTTCCCCAGGATGAACATTTTTGAAAAGTTCCAGCAAAAAACCTGCTCATCCTGAGTGGAGTGAGAGAAGGGAGAGGGAGAGAAAGAAACGGCAATAATTCTATGGTTAGCATTAAGCTCTGGTTACTCCAAACTTTTGAGGGCTTGGTTTTGCACTTTAATATTCCCTTTAGGTTTTGTACTTCTTGTTACTGTCTCTTTTTGCCTGGATGTTTCTAGATTCTACATCTCTTACCATGCTGGTAGGGGGATACAAGTGCATCACTAAGTGTCCTTGTAATTAAATGGACTGGATCGTAACTTAAATTTATGGAGTTTTCATCTAATATATTTCTGTTGTCTTCAGTTAAAATTACTCCAGATTTGCTAAGAAATTGATCTATATTCTTTCTGGTGTTTTCTTCCCTGTTCTGGGAGATGGTGAGATAAACACAGGCAGGAAACCTCAGAAAAGCTCAGTTTATGTGATCCTTTGGCTGGCTGGTGCTTCCAGCAGGGAATGGCAGCTCCCTCCTGTTGCTCCGCAGGTCAGCTTCCCCCAGCTGATGGACTCCTTATCACGCAGCTCCCCAAGAACACGGTCGCTCTCTTCTCCGGAGAGTTAGCAGCCGCTCCTGGGTTATCTGTCTAGCACAATTAAATTATGCTGTACGGAGTCTGTAGGTTTCTATTACAAGCACCTGCAAAAGCAAATGAGCCAGGTCATCAATTTGTGACTTAGAACCCCAAAAGCAAAACATTTTGGGAATGAAAGAGCGACCAGTTAAAGACAGTATTGCAGCACTATGAAATGGAAAATAATGCAATCTTAAAAAATTTCCAGGAGTGAAATGAAGCACTGTGTATTAAACATGCTAGGCTATATGACCTTAGCTGAACACAGTTCGCACCTCCACTGAAGTCACATCTAAAAAAGGGAAGAAAAACCTTCCCCAACATCATCATGTAATAGGCATGTTCCAACGCGTGTGATAAAAGCGCAAGTAATATTGTGAATATTCAGAGAATATGCATTCATTTAATTTGATTTTTTTGTTGGGAGTGGGGGTGATGTCTTTAAAAGTTTATTTTAGTTCTTGTTACAAAAAAGGAACAATATTTTTTTCTTTATTCTGCTTCAGTATTCCAAGACAAGTGTAACCATCTGGCACCTTTTCTTTAGGGATGTAATTGCTCATTAAAAGTTTGCATCTCTCTTTTTTCCTAAATTGTATTTTCACCGTAGGTAGTGGATTTAATCAATAGGTATCCATCTAATGCACTGAATCTGTCACCAAGGCCTGACCCTCATACTCAAAGTATATTTTAATGAAAACATTTCTGTGCTTTAGCGGGGGTAAAAAAAAAAAAAGACTTTCTTTATTCATCAGTGTAGTAAATATACTGACTTTTGGCATCTATTTCCTTTTAAAATCACTTAAGAGAGTAAAAATTGGAATCAGTGGTCTTCAGATTTTCTCTCCCATACCTCAAAGCCTTACAGGAGCTAAGCAAAGAGAATCCTTTTTTTAGTTTTTGTTTGTATCTACTGTCATGTCTGAATGGTAAGACATTTTCCATATGGGAGAAACTCAAGGTAATCATTTAGATTTTTGGGTAGGGCACACATCCAAAGGCTGTCCGTGCAGTTTACAATTTCTCTCCAGAACTGTTCAATCGTCAAGCAATGAAAAATTTCCCTTGCATAGCAGAAGTACTAGGCCACTCTGGCATCTTTTGCACATTAACATCCTGTGGGCATTCTCCAGCCTGAAATTATGTTAAAACCAATTACGGTAACAGACCTTGGGCTAAGTGCTTTAGCTCCTTTCTTCTACTTAATCTCAAAACAGGGCTGAATGTGCTTAAATATATTTGAAACAACTATTGCCGTGAACATAAATACTCTGTTGAATAAGACAAGTAAAATTCCTCATTTCCTCAGGTACAATAGCAAAGCTTCTTTGTTCTCTGCTGTTTCAAACTTTCCTGGTACATTCTGTGAACCGATTGCTTTTCAATACCCTAGGGTGAAGTCGTACGCCCCTTTTGAGCAGGACATATTCCTGTGTCCTTATGGCTGGCAGATGATTGGCATATGAGCACTCTCAGAGCCTGCAATGCAGCTTGGGAAACCCATTCTCTAAAAGCAGCAGATTTCAGGCACAATAGATATATTCATTTTCTGTGCATAAAGCACTTATTGCTTGTCTCATACCACCACTAGTACAGCACCAGCACTTGACTTCCTCCCACCAGTCTGGATAGCTACCAACCTGTAGGCAACATCCAGATGGCACGAAAATATATTTTTTTGGAGTTGGTATGTGAAGCAAGTTCCACAAACAGCTCGTTCTGCTCCCCAGTTAAAAACTATATGGAAGATGAGGGACAACATGTTAGTGCAGGATGAAGTGAGAGTCCTAAATGAAGACCATTTCTTTTTGTTCTCTTTATACAGCAAAAAGCACAGTAGGCTTCATGGTCAGGAATTGCATGGATAGCAATTTATATTTAGAAGGTTTTAAGTTAATGATTGCAGATTTTTTTTTTTTTTTGATTATTCAAGAGTCCTCTCAAACAAGCTGTCTTGAAACCTTTTATGTCTTCACATATTCTGAGAACTTGGGACAGGCAAGCAATTGCAAACAACTGCAATTTAGTAGAATAATGCAAGAGTATGAGCTTTCATCTGACTGACAAATGATAAGCAACTTCTGTGACAAAGATTTTTCCCTTTTCACACTTATATCTTGACGTAAGTGTAGGAGATGATGCTGTGAAGGAACACGGTGACAACAAACTTGTGTCCTTGTTTATCTTGGCAAAGGAATTAAATTCCTTTTGTTGGCCTAGAATTAAACAAGGTATACCTTCCTGTATCTTGTTCTTGAGGAACCCCTTTGATTTCAGTGGATTCATTCATGGTGCAGAATAGCATTCATGGTGTTTAGGGCTATCAGAAATTAACAACTTCTGAGTAAATGCAAATTATTATTTTAAATCTGGAACGATCCGAAACTGGGTGAAAATAATACTTACCTTTTAGTCCAGAGATTTGACTGCACGTTGTATAGACCTTTACTGTGTAATCTGGTTACTGATAATGATGCAGATGCCGTGGCATGGGCTTTCATTATGGAATACAGACCTCAGGTCCCAGGCAGGAACAACTGATATTATTCTTATTATCCATATAAATTAGCTATTTTAAAGCTAGTCTACACACTTCAACAGAAGTTCTGTTTGTGTTTCTATACTACAAAGTAGTCATAATCTTTAGAAGCAATGGTCTAGAAGTGGCAATGCTTATATTTACTCCTGCAAAAGTAATTACTATCACATTATGTCTTCTGCGTGTGCAAGTATTTTTTTTTTTTTTCTGCTGTCCTTCAGGCAAAGACTCTTTGTTTAGTTTTATCCTGTGTTCTGGCTTATTATTTGTAATCTCTAGCTATATACATTTCTGTCATTTCTCAGAATTTTCACAGACTTTGTGAAGTTTAGTCTTCTTGTTTAAAAGCCTCAGTTCTAGGACACATAAGGAGATCTGGAATCTTGTTGGGTTTTTGTTTTGTTTTTTTTTTTTTTTTAAGTAAGCTTCAGGGAGAAACCGGTATGCTTTGAAATAAACAGTACCTAGAATTTCAGAGGCTAGAAAGGAAGTGAAAAGAGCATCAAGTCTTCAAGAAAAAGAGACAAGTCGTGTAATGACTCTTGAATGCTCAGGGTGGGCAACACAGTTTATTTTGTCCTAATGCAACTGCTCTCCTGGGGAAATATGTTAATACACATTCACATAATATTCTTAATCACCAGCATCTATCTTGTGCCATATAGCAATTTCTAAACAGGATTAATCTCAGAACCATTTAGAAAAATCACCTGGACTGGAGTGATTACGATAAATATAGTTTCCACAAAAGCAAGCACCTTTCTATTATGTTTTCAAGATAAGATATGTGCTTTCACTAAGGAGGATTCTTTATTGGATAAGTGCTGGAGAGGAACTCAGGAGACCTGAGATCTAATTCAACTTTGCCATTAGGCAGTGAAATGAATTTGGGCAAGACATTTCATCTTCCTGCATCTCAGTTTCTGCATGTATGAACTAGCTGTCTAGTGCTACCTATGTGAGGCACTTTTAGCTAAGAAATTTTGTTTAGTTTGCCTTGTAGGGGTACAATATCCCCTCTCCCTCTCCTCAGAATATTTCAGATTTCTTCCTAATAACTCCATATTTAGCCATTAAAGATAAATAAGTACCTTTTTAGTAAAACCCATCTTATTCTGTTAGCAGGTATGGCAGTCTTGCACATACAGTACTTTAGTGCAATTTTGGCACTGACTTTTAATTCTAAAGCTTTAGAAAATCATACTGGCATTTTTGTTGCTTTTTGAGCAGATATAAAGTGAGTGTACCTTAAGTCCCCTTTTTTTGGCTTCCTCTCTTTATTTCCCAAGTTTTCATCTTGTTTAATTTCTGAATGTTTGGGCAGTTGTCGGTCAGTAGGCACTCATGGTTTCTTTCCCTTCCCATGTTACAGGCCTTTGGCTGGTATAATATTTTTACATCCATGAGAATGTGTATTGGTAAATGCAGATGTGCATACAATTGTTCATGTGTGCCAGTATATGGCTGTTGTATCAACTGTGTAGTAGCAGTCACCGGTCATAAAACCCTGAAAGCGAAAGGCCACAAACTCCAAGTGGGGTGAGAGAGATTTGGAGTCCAAATCAGTGTGATTTGGATGTAAGTGGTTCCATGCTTGTGTTGGGATGAAGCCTTAGATCTGAAGCCTGTTGGCTTTACAGGAGACCAGTTATCGAGGGTTCTTTGTCTCTTACCGATACTTAGGAACACTTCACTTCTCCCCCATGTGAGAGCATTACTTACATACTGTACAGGAACCTTTGCTTACCTGTACATCCAGAATAAAAAAAATAATTCTATCTTTTCCAGGATTTTAAAAAGCAAATAAATAGCAAAGCTATTGTACATCTCAGTGTTCTGCCACTAGAGTGCAGCAGAATGTTTGGTTGTGATGGACTGATTGCAGTAACTTCCCTCGTCCTAAAATAGTGTTATTTTATGCTGTACAAATTTCTACTAACATGTCTGCATGATTTTAACCCACTTTTAATATAAATGTCTAATGAGAAAATATCCGTTTCTAGATGTATCATATCTAAAGGTATAACTTAAAGTTTAGGCTTTCAATAGTTAAAACCCAGTTCTTTCACAGTTTCTTCCAGAAAACCTAAGTGAACTTGCTAATTCTGCCAACAGACATTTTGGACTCTTGAGTTTGTAACACTGGATTTTATTGAGCAAGTGTAAAGCGGAAAACACAAAGTATGATTAGAGACACAATTCTGTCATTTTTGTCCTAGTCAGAATTGCAATTAATGTGATTGCATCAGCATTCGAGTTGAGAAATGAAAATCTGATCATAATTATTACTGCCAAAAATGAGAAACACTCATTAAAAAAGACATGAAGGTTGGTGCAGATTTCAGGTAGGGACTTCTTTCCTTAATTGCTTCTTTTTTTGTTTTGCAGTGGTAATACTGCAAGCTAAATTTGAATGGAAGTGCTGACTTAGCTGTGCTTGAAAACAAGAGAACACATGACAGAATGAAATTGTGTCCCCACTCATAGCAATAGCAAAACTTACATTGATTTTCGTGAAGCCAGGATTTTATCCTCCATGTCGGGTAGAAGAAATACTTTTCGCACAAAGGTAATGCTGTGGGGAAGGAGCTTATGCTTCAAAAGGAGCTGTATCTTTTCTTTATTATTCAGAAAGGGTCTCCAGGTCCTCATCACGTGGATATCTGGTACTCTCTTCCCTTGTTTGCAAGGCTGACCTTGGTGGCCACAGTATTGCAATCTCCATTCTGTCACCTCGTGACATACGAGAACTAGAGCAAGCTGTGCCCCTGAGGGTGCCTGAAAGTCCTCTTTAGTAAGTAACCTAAATCAAAGGATCTCAGAGAATGCCTTTGTGTAGTAGAGGATGTGCAAGACAGTAGACTGAAAATCCAGTAAAAAATGTGAAAGAGTAACATGAAATGTTGATGTTCTCCCAGTCCTGACTTGTGAAACCTTAGGGATACTGATTCCCTGAAGAAAAATTCAAACAAAGTATTCTGGACTTTTAGAATGGTGAAAGAGAGATTTATGGGTTCTGCTATAATAACGAATAGTCTGCATTTCTAATTTGAAACATTAGGTTTTGCTTACTGTAGAAATAAAGACTCAGGCTATTAGTCTATCAAGAATACTGATTCCTGGAATTTCACTTACCTTGGTACTTTTGTCTGTATATTCACCAATAAAGAAGCAATAATATATCAATGCATTCATATCACAGCAGCAACCAACAGAGAACTCTGCTTCTAGACAACACGTCATTAGATTCCAAGTGTCTTTTAAACAGTAGTATTTTGATCTACCTACCTTTCTTTCTAATTGCAAATATATAAGTAAGAACAGTTTATTCTTTTCAGGACTTGGTAAACATTGATTGATCCTGAGCTAAAAACACTCATTTTAGTATTATAGCACTTAATTCATCTGTAAAAGGCATACTGAGACTTTAGTAAAATCTAGGTACCTAATTGCCTAAAGGTCCAATATAATCAGTGGTGATTGAACAGATAACCAATAGATGATCCTGTTGGATTTTAGACCTACCTACCCTTGCTATTAAAAAAAAAAAAAAAAAAAAAATCTGTCTTAAGACCATAAAAAAAATACGAAAATAATCATCAGCTTGTTGTATGGATCATGAGGATCTGCAAGACTTGGTATCAATTTCAATAGGTTTGATTCGACACCAAGTCCTCAGTCCAGAAAATAAAGAACAAAAAATACCAAAACACTTGAGCATATAAAACGTACTCAAATAAATCTGCTTTAGCAAATCCCTTAAACATAATTTTCATGTACGCATTTCTTTTGGTCTCATTCACTAGCAGGAGACTTGTGTGCTTAAATTGAAGTACTTGATTAAATACTGTGATGAATAGACATGACCTGATAAATCTGGGCCACTTGCCTCATCCAGAGCCATCCAGAGTCCAGAAAAAGCTCAAATGCTCACATGCCAATTATTTATTAGCACAAAAAAAATCGGTTTGATTTTTTTCTGGTGCTATCACAGCAGCAAAATGAAGTCACCCAAAGTTTTCCAAGGTGACTAAATGAAATTTTTTATAGAATTCCATTGTAAGAGTACTTTCAAAAGTGAAATAGGAATTCCTATGTGATCAGAATTTTTTTTTTTTTCCAAAATCTCTATTTCTTCAGAGTGATCTCTAGATGTACTTTTTGCTTCTTTTTTATACTATTGATTTACTAAATGTGTTTACATTGGGATAGAGAAGATTTAAAGGATCATCTTCATATATGTTTTAAAACACATTATCCAATTGTTTCTCCCCGAATTGTGTTTCTCTCTTGACTGTGCTTAACTCACAGTTTGCGTCTGTGGTAATAAATATCAAATGAAAAAAAAAAAAAAAAAAGTGAAGGAAACTCCATTGTAGTAATTTGATTACTCTGGAAATAAAGCGGTGGATTACTAAAATCTAATTTGGAAGTGATGAAGTGCATGTGACTGCCAAGTAATTATTTCTGCACAGTCCTTGTCCATGGGGAGAACAGAATTATTGGACACTACACAATGTTAATGATGCTGTAGTTTGACGTTTGCACGAACATGCAGAAACACTGGTCTTTCGAGTACATTTTGTGACAACAATTTGTACCCATCCAAAAGTCTGTATTAATATGTGCACCAAAATCAGTCTGCATTAACAGCTTTTGTTGCTGTTTTATTTTTGCAGACTAAAACCAAAACATGGCCTTATGATCAGAATTTAACTTTATATGTTAACTGACTTGCAGAAGATGGAGAAGTATGTGGGGCGTTGTAGGAAGAAAAATGATGCAGGTGTGAAGCATGGAACATTTTCAATTAAATATAATTTTGTTTGTAATATTATCTGAAATTTTTACTAGGCAATGGCAACTGTCAGAATTGCTAACTTGGGTCCATGATTATTAAACATAATTATATTTTAATGCTGAAAATATTGTAATTCTATTTCAGACTTATATTTCAGATGCAATTTTTACTAATCTAAAAGAATGAATTTTCCTTCATCAAGAATTGCAAAATCTCATTGTTAACTACCAGAAAAAAGGCCAAAGGAAAGGGAGCAGATTAAAGCACAGATGCACTAACCCTACATCTAAGGTCTTGATTCCCTAAAGCATGTAATAGTATTAGAATTCAATTTTTATTTTAATAAAAGAAATACTAATCTGTTTTATGCTCCGTTTATGTTTGCAAGCTTTGTTCATAAATAATGCAGAAAATCTGAGGAGTATTCGAAGAGCTTCCAACAAGCTACTGCCACTAGCTGAAAAGGAGTTCATCATTAGGGTGAAGTAGAATCCCTTTTTAAAATGAGGGATGAAGCCTGCTCTATTCTGAGAGCATTGCATTATTCATGTTGCTTGAGAAGGAATTAATTTTTATGACATTAGTTCATGATGGAGTTCTTACTCGGAGGCAACAGTGCTGTAACTGTCCCCCGTACTCCAGTGGTAATGATACTGTAACATGAACAACAGTGAGGAAGCATCCTACCAGGATTTGCTCACATTTTGCTAACTGGAATCACAGAATCACAGAAAGGTTGTGTCGTGGTTTAACCACAGCCAGGAACTAAGCACCACGCAGCCGCTCACTCACTGCCCACCCCCCCAGTGGGTTGAGGGAGAAAATCAGGAAAAGAAGTAAAACTCGTGGGTTGAGATAAGAACAGTTTAATAGAACAGAAAAGAAGAAACTA